>NMRA01000018.1:400482-466200 GCA_002633005.1 Phoronis australis | reverse complement strand
TGCTTTTCGAGTCCGACGTTACAAGATAATGTCATACTTTTCCGTCTGGAAATACGCGTGCGCGTGGTAACATGTGGAGATAACTCTGAGCAGATATCATGATGATAATACACGTACTGGTATTGGCTTGCGAAGTAAATGTACGTTATGAGTGCAATATTAAGCAGGTGATCTCGTTGGATGTCACTGTAAGAGTACTTTACTTTACTGTAGGAGATCCTGATAAAGGTGTCGTGTGTTATTGAAAGTAAGGTTCGATGACGTTTAGCATCGTTACACTGAAGAAATGCTGTGGCCCAGAATTGAAAGGGTTGCATATATGTAAGACTCGTAAAAACTTAGATCCATTAGGAAATGACGAAAACCTCTTGCAATGCGTAGAAACACAAAAATATGGGTTTTCGATAAACAGGTGATATAAAAGTGACAAATATATGTAGCTATTAATATTGCCAGCTATTTGATTTTAATTGTCGGTGAACTCGATATTGTTTTCGATATTTCACCGGCAAAGTATTTTTTATTGACCCTGATGAACCATATTTCGCTTATCCAACTGTTGCTGCCCAGTTTTTGAAATCCTTAAAATGTTTTTCAGTACTTTCCTTGCTTGACATCAATTATTGTACATTATCGCAATAAACATTTACAAACAATCGTTGCATCTAACACCTATATTCTTCTTCAACCCCGAGATTTCCCAATGGCAGTGGGCGGCACAACATTCACAGCGACATATAAATATGGATCGATTGTCATAAAGTAACGCACAGCTTGCGTGATATAAATACCTTAGTAACTCTTAGTGCATTAGTTATCATGAAGGGCGCAATTTTTACTTTGGTGCTTTTGTTGACTTTTGTTTCAACGTACGCAACACAGAAGAAGCAAAACGGAGAAAAAAATCCTCCAAATATAGTATTTATTGTTGCTGACGATTTGGGTAAGTGGTTTACTGCCAAATTTCTACTCAAGTTTTACAATAATTCCATGGATATGAAAGATTTATTATAATATACATGTTTTGTAAAGCCATGCAACTTGCTAACATCGACGTTTTTCAAGATTAGCTCGCCAAAAATCATCTTGATTACGTACAAAATACGATCATTCTGATCATACATGTACATGGTAGTGAATCTCATGACTGGTAAGTTCACACTGTTTGCGTGTTGCTTGACACGTGACTTCTTGTTACCACCTCAGCACGACGTGTGAATACAGACGGAAAGTCAAACGATTCCTCGAATTTCCACAAAAGGTGTTTTTTATTCTTTTGATCCTCACCAAATATGACAACGGTCGTGTTCGAAGTAAAAATTAGTGGTCCCAACAAACGTTACTGAAAAGAACGCGGCATGCAAATGGCTTCAGAGCCGGTCTTAGAAATCGAACTCGGGAATATTTTTGACATGTTTGTTAAGTTTGAAGCGAACTCAAGATAAGTGTCGTTGTTCTGAACACGAGGATATTATGGTATACGTGAATGCCTAATTTGCAATTGGAGAGCACAGTCAGGATCGGATCCAGGATTTTTCAAAAGGGGGGACGGATCAAGGATTTTTTCAAAAGTCATCAATTTGACAATTCCAGATTTGATATGACGAAAACCGAGGGAAAAGGGGATGATCCGGACCCCACTTACCCTCCTGGGTCCGCCTATGACAGCCTTAAAGTTTTAAATTCGAATCTGAAATCAAAATCTCGTATTTCTACTCGAGTTTGTATCTTAAATGTGGGAGGCTCCTGGAGCTAGATTGGACTAGAATCTCAGCTGAGAAAACTATAATTAAAGACACTTTAATATCTTGTAGAACAGAGTATATTTGAAGTTCTATTTAAAATGCAAAGTATTGAACCAGAGTCCATATTTATGAAAAAAACATTAGCTTGAAACGAACGTTAGCATACTGGTCTGCGTAAAGCCATTTGAAATTTCTGGCTAATGTTGTTGTTGTTCAGTTGTCTGCGTTTCATAAGGCCAGTCAAAACCCATAATAACGTTCGAACGTCACTTCCATTTTTATTTTCAGATAAAACAATTATAGGCTAATAACGCTTCATACCGGGACGAATTTAAAATGACATCAATTTCTTTAATTACGTAGACCTATTTGAAGTATTTTGAAGGGTTAAAAGTAATAACGATAAATAAATAGAAAACGTTACTAAAACTGCGACACATGCTATTTAATATGTAAATTTCGAGCACACCAAGCTCACTGTGAATTGCTTGACGCTGAACTTGTTCGTATGTCTTGCGTTGTTGCTTATCGCAAACTTGCCGAACACGTTAAAATTCGCCTTATGCTTTTTCTAAGCCTTTGCTCATGTCTTGTTCCTTTTCAAGCCCGTTTTAATTTCGGCTTTGTCGACAACTTTGTAAAGCTTTGATGACCTATTGAACTAAATCGGGAAAATTAATAATTCCGGAAACGAACAACAACGAAACTGACGTAAATTTTGGTATCTTTCGAAGAGCAGTCGTTGCGTTTTCCGCGTAAAATATGTTAATAGAAAACCATGTACTGTAGTTTGATGAAATCTATTAATTTTGTTTGGGTTTGATGTGTCATTGACGAAATGAAATGCGAAACTTGACGATTGTAAAATGCTTGTAGTTGAAAACATGGTGCATTTCCAGACAATTAACCGATTAGTTGTTTCTTGCGGTTTGGTGTCTTTTATTTAGAAACATCAGACCGGCGTTATCTCGCGATGTTATTTGTTATCTTGCATTTTTCGAGTTTCTTGGCTCTACAGAACGCAGGCCTGGATCGGAGACGAAGGAATCGGTCATCGATTCAGTTAACTATCTGCTAATCCTTTCGTGTTTAGTGTGGGCAATTTATCACAGTATTTTTACACAGTGTCAGGACGACGTTTAGCTTTAGAACATTAATTTTACTTACAAATTGCTCTTTGGGCTTTTGGTCTAGAATTTTTCAAATAAATAGAATTTGCCTGGTCGTTCTACTTGAGATTTTGCGTAAATCTGAATCAATATCTTCCCTTAGCCGACATGTCACCAGTTTGAACAAAATCTAATCTGGGTCTCAGATAATTTGATTTACATTTTTAATATCACCAAAATTTAGGTCACGTGATTTTTTGTGTTTATTGTAGTAACTTGAATAAATATCAACCTTTGTGGATTTTCAAAATGCAGTTATCGAACGAAGAGAAAGCTATTTTTCATTTTATCCTTGGCAATTCTTTAAACACATTTTTATGTTCTAAATATGCAAGTTATTCAAAACGACTTCAATTAAACTGATAATCCATTTTCAGTCATTTCGATTTTTGATTTCCTTGAGAATTAAGCTCCTACTTTTCCTTAACGCTAAATGTAGACTTGCAAAAATGTATACTTATATTGTTTTAATAATCCGCCGCCGAGAGTAAAACGTGTATTTGGTTTGTAATTATCATCAAAGATCATCTATGCGTTAACACTTGTTTCAAAGAAATTTTCAATTCTGGTATTTCTGATGTGTGAGGTTAAATCGTACTTTTTTCACAATTTTTTATAACATTCTCCAGTCATTTTGTTTGACATAAACGCATGCAAAGTTTCAATTTACCGAACACACAAGCCATGTGTAAGTACGTGTATTTCAATTTCACGATAGTGTTATTGTTCGTTTGATGCATTTATTGAAACTCGTTAAAAATATCTCAGAAGCGTCATCGTTAACATCTGCTTTTCTACTCAAGTTTACATCAAGAGCGTTTAATGCAGGCACAAAACGTCACCAGCAAAACGTGTTTTAAATAACTACAATGAACACGCAACATTTCATCTGACTCAAAATTTTGACGATTTTTAAAACATGAATCGCCTCAAATTTTCAAAGATGGTTAAGCGTTGGTGTGAGGTCCTTGTAAAAATACATCAATTGAACAATGGTGCCAGAAAATGTACGCAATGAGTTATAATCAACACATACTAAGGTCCTGAGCGCTAGCAAAACTCTAGTATTTTAGCCTGACAGACGAGCTGTCCGCAAAGGGGCAATTTTTTCCAGCAGATTTGTTTGCTCACCACCATCAAAATGGTGCGTTCATTCTCCGCCATAAATTGAGTAACGCGACTATAAACAAAAGCCTCTTACCCATGCGCATGTGTGAAGTAAGGGCCTGACTGCAAAAGTTCTAACGAGAACGCTAGCAGTTTTGGGATAACGCAAACCTCTAGCGATTAGAGTGTCACCACGCTGTTATTGTTACGTGTAAAAGTCAAGACACAAAAATTCTTAAAATCTCCGACGTAAGAAAAACGCAAAATCGGGGAAAATAAATAGAGATGCTATTGCATAAAATAAACGTCGTGCGACGCAATAGCTAACTTAAGAAATAACCGCGCCATCATGTAATTCACTAACCTGCCAGACGGCTGGTCTTTGGTGGAACAGGCGTTCAGCGCCACCGGCAGATCGCATGTAATGCGGAGGGGTGGTTTCATCATACTGGAATAAATAGCGTTTTAACACCTTCCCTGCTATTATAATGGTAGCACATTTTCACTGCTGTGCGGTGGGATGTATCAGTTTCTTATGATAAAAGGCAAACGTTTTGAAATATCAATTGATGAGCAAGAACATCCTGCTCCATGCATTTCCCACTGCAAAGATTTATCCTCGACAAAGCCAATGGCTGCCGATAATCAAGAGGGCAAATTTTGATCTCAGCCAGGGTCAAAAAGCTAAAATACGTCAGTGAACTTCATTTAATCAAACAATGGGAGGGACTGACACCAGGCGTGCGTTCTGTAGACGCTAGGACCTACGCTAAGACCTAGCTAAAACCTAGTCAAAGTCAAGTGCTCTCATCTAAAATGCACGGCAATATCTCACGTAATCTCGCGAAGTCTTGCTTTTTAGCGAGGTCCTAGCGATACTGAACGTTAGCCAGGTTTATGAGGGAAGATCTCGTCCATTAATCGTAGAAAACATAGCATTTGAAACTTTTATCAAATCTTGTTAACATCATGCCACGGAGGCACACAAAGCTACAGTAGTGTTAAACGATGGAATCAATGGAAAATTAATTTTACTGAGCAATGTGATGATCTTGAAAACTTGTCGCGAACATTTGAGATAACCTGTATTCCATACACCTGCATAACAATCAGTCTCTGGAGGACGACAATGCGTCACAATACCTTTTGGCAACCTTTTAAAGCGGTACCCGTATCGGGAGTACAGTTACTCCCAGAATTAAGAAAAATAGTTAAAAATGTCGTAGTCAGTTTGGGTAATAATCGCGTATAACAATTTAAGGAAAAAAATCGGCAACGCTATTTGCCCACAAGCAACTTCATTGTTTACGCCGACGCTCCAGGTCAGGCCAGGTATGAAAGGGCCTTTATTCAACTCGTTTTGAGGAGTAAACCAATTTCACAAAAAATATTCAAGATTTTATATTAAGTAGATAAAATCAACTTTCATGTAGTTGGTGTTATGTAAACTTTGCAATAGCGTGCATTTTTGAACACTGATTTATTTTTAGTTTCAGATGCTCTTTATTTTAATAACTTCCGTTTCAGGTTACAGTGACGTTGGCTACCACAATGAATACTTTTTTACGCCAAATCTCGACCAACTTGCGGCTGACGGGGTCATCCTTAGCCAATCATATTCACAGCCCGTCTGCACACCGTAAGTCACTGTTAGAAGGCGCCAGTGTGAGAAACATTCTCAGAGTAATTCAGGCAGAAATATATTTTTAGAGAAGAACTTTGTAAGTGAAATGGTTTATAAGGCATTGCTCACTGTGCTAAAAATTCCTGACCAAACAAATTTCCTTGTAAGTTTGTGTGGCGTTGGGCGCATTCCTTGCTGCAACGCACTCGCCACACAATCTTGGGTTATGGAGCGGAAAAGTGAGTTAAAGGAGAATGCCACCCGATTTAATTAGTCTTTTTGCCATCTTAATCGGTCTATATCCACATCGCCTCGCATACGGTCGACTTTACCTTGCTAAGAGGTGTCGCGTTAACCTGTGAGGAAGGTGAGAAACGATGCTAGCGACGTCAGTGGTTCACATGCAGTGTGAATGCCACTATGTTGCGGTGCATCGTTCCGCTTGTCCGAACTAAGTAGCTGCGAGGAAAGCGGGCGTGCGTTCAGTAGACGTTAGGACCTATGCTAGGACCTAGCCAAAGTCTAATCAAGGTCACGTGTTCTCATTTAAAATACATGGCAATATCTCACGTAATCTCGCGAAGTCTTGCTTTTTAGCGATCGAGGTCCTAGCGTTACTGAACGGGAGGCTGGTTTATCGTTTTTTTTTTACTTCATCGAGAGTCCGAAATGCTTAGGAAGTGGCTCATGGTAGTGAAGAATGAAATGTACGCTGTAAATAGCAAGTATGAGGCTGTGAAACATCACCGTGTCTGTGGCCTGCAGACGTCGACAGTGCCTGACGAATGCCGGCTTACCAAATAACTCCATACGCTCCGTTGTCTGAGCTTGTTCACGGCGCCTCTCTAGTATTTCTTCATCACTGTATTCCTGTTCGAATTGATAGCCTGTAAAACTTAAGGATCCACCTGCGAAGTCGGGACTGATGAGCTCTAGCTCGTCTCAAGTCGGGATTGCGAGTGGGCCATGTTGGCGGCGTTATTCAGTACTACTGAGCGTTCTGTTTCAAAATGAATTATTCTCACCCTAACCAATACTTATATAAAACTGAAACAAAGTCTTTCTCATTAGACGCAGTTTGTAATACCTACGGAGTGTTCGTGAGTGCAAATGATTTGAGAAGCCAGCAATGAATAAATCACTGCGTTACCGGCTTTAGGTGCAAGTAAAACTAATTGACGCCGGGACACCTAGGCCGTGTGAGCTCATGCTACTTTAGGGTTTGCTGGCAGAAACTGTTGTGAAACAACTCGATTTCCATCCCACTGCAAGGTGTTAGGGGAATCTTTATTTACATTTACATTACTCAAATAATGATTGTCAATGTACAACTTCTGCCCTAACGGCCGGGTGCTGTGGCCAAAGTGGAACCCGGCTGAATTCGCCCCCCCCCCCGACGAGTAAGTAGATTTGCAGTTTCGTGGCTAATTCACAAACATAATCAGGTGCACATTACTTTGGTTCACTAGTATAGTATTTTCTTGACTGGATGTTTAGTTTCCATTGAACTTTGGATTGGTTTATGTTCGTGATGTCTGATCACAGAGTTTCCGAGCCACTGGCGCGGGGCGGGGATAACGCGGAGTCAATCCGGCCGGCCGTGACGGGCCTGATCGGGCTCCGAGCCACTGGCCAGGATAACAAGCGTTTTGTGCTTAAAACTAAAAATATCACAAGTCTAAACAACACAGATCTAGGTTCTCCTGTCTGTATCTCACGGAAAATACTTCGAAATTATCTCCGAACAGACCCCAAACTCCTGATACAGACCTTAATGGCCTGCCGAACTTTGTAGGCTAAGGTGTGTCCAAATACCAATAAGTCCGTAAGAGCGAAATAAAACAACACATTTTATAAGAACTCGGTGTATTTTTAAGGGTTTTACATCGAAGTTTGATGATTTATTGGTGTTAAACGATGACTTCAAGCGATAAGCTGACACCAGTAACCCGTGTAGTGGACTGCTGAACAGACTGCGTGTGAAACCGATGACGTCATTGGATAATTTCAAAACCTCCGTCTGCCGTCAAGTGTCAGGTAACGCAACCGTTGATCGTTATGGAGTAGAACTACTCGATCTAAATTGATACAAATTAGGTTGTTTTGGGGTGGTATGCTCCTTTAATGGCCTCACTTCAATGGTGTCCACTTCACCAGTTTGCGATAGCAAAGTTTCGAGCCTTCCCGAGGAAAAAAGCCATGTTGTGGCGAGCTTCCGTAAGTTTATGTGGTCTTGCGTATCTCTATTTACGGAGCGCACCTTGTTTCCTTTCAAGAGTCGTGAATGGTTCATAGAGTTTCTCCTCCACATCATGAGTAAAGAGTGTGTTGCCGCTTATTTAAATCCAATTCAGCCCTGACACCGGGCATCCATTGGGGGATTCGCACTGGTATTTACTTTCGCCCCTGGATCGTGGGTCGTTTCAGTTGCCATCTTCCTTGTATTTGCTCTAGTACGGACTGATTATTTATCGTTAATTTTCGCAAAATTACAAGTCGATATGTTAATGACTGTAGTCGAGTTCTATCGTAACTAGTTGATAATAACGTTCGAAACTTTAGGCAGGCACATTGTGCAAAATGTTTCATGTTCTTTTGAAGACTAATTTAAGGTTGAAACGTAATGTTTTGCCTCCGCCTGCAGCTGTAACTCAGTGTTATTCACTGAGTTTACGACCTTTGTTATACTTAGATGAAATCGAATTCGATGAAACTTCAGTCCATACCCTCTTCGTGTATATCTACGATTAAATTGAAATCTTACCACTTCATGCATCGGATCATGCACAGTTCGACCTCTTTGTTACTCTGCTGCAGTCACTCACGATATATTATAGACGTAATTCACGCCGACAGGAGGCGCGTTCCAAAACGAGGCTCGCTACGATAGCTCTGTTGGCTTATCGGCACACGGTTAATTGTATTCCGCGTTGCTCGAACGACTACAAAAAACACGGACATTCAACTGTCTGTTTTGCAATCCCTAAGGACGTTGAGATTCGGAAGCGTTGGGTCGTTGTCATACGCCGCGATGAAGGAAAACATGTCCGTGTAAAATTTATAAATGTTTTCCAAAAGCTAGATCATATTTTGTCGTATCTCTGTTGCCGAGCATCATAGCAACAACCGAGAATCTCAGTGCGGCCAGCCAGGCTGTGTTTTCATACGGGTTGAAACATGATGCATTTTCTTTCCAAATAGGACATAGCCCTCAATCCCTCGATTTTGGGGCCGAATATCGTCCCTATTACCCTCTCAAAAATATTCAAAAATCACGCAAAATTTCCCCCACGAGACCTAAAAATTCCGTAATTGAAAATTTCTCTTCGCAGTTCAAATCACCTAACCACACAGGTGACAATTTGAAAGAGCACAAAATGCTTCTTGAGACAGAGCCTATGAGAACTTGCAACAGGGCGGGGGTGCTATGTGATCGGGAGGTAGCCGAGATTTTTCCCCTCACTCGGCGAAAAGATTCCCCTCTCAGAAGGCATAGCCACCTTTCCCCTCGGATGAACGAGGCCTCGAAAGAAACACGATAACTATGCTTGCTCTGTCCAGTTAACTGAAATTGAGCTCTAAAACGAGATTATGCTTTAGACGAACGAAGGTGTTTTAATTTTAAAATTCAACTTGGTCCACATTGATCTTTGAAACCTAACACATGAAATAGACGTAAGAATTTTTAAAACCAACAAAGTAGAATTGATGGTCAAATAATTTTTTATTTTCAATTACCAGCCCGGTTATTTATTTAAAAAAAAATATATTTAATAGCATCAATTATTCTTCCAGATCAATGACAAATCAACTGTTAGTCCCAGTAGTCCCTACCTCACCAGGATTAACAAATTAAACCAGATGTGACGAATTGCACACCACAGCAAAATATGATGAGCCATCACTGTCGAATATATCTTCAGCGTACTCGTCATCAATACGAGTATATGACCTGGTTCGTGTAGAAAGCATTATCAACAATTTACAAGAAGAAACGTAACCCTGCATTCGCCATAATACCTAATCCGTAACACTACGATCGCCGCAATTAGGTTATATTTACTTTTTATGATTCGAACCTAGTTTTCCGAAAAATATACCCTTTGTTCAGACAACTCTTTGACGTGTTCTCTAATGTATTTTTTTACGTCTCTGTAGTTAATTATCTACACATTTTTAAGATTTAATATTCAGGTTGGACTCAAAAGACCGGCCATTTAACTCACGGAATGTCACTGAAAAAACTTCCACTTTGTTTATCGCATCGAGCCTCGCTTTGGATTTTAATGTCTGCCGCCTGAGTTAGGTCTATACGGTATTTTACATTGGGTTGGCATTTTCGCACGTTTGTTATTAACGCGCTTTTGAGTTACATGTACAAGTAATTGTTTATCGGAGACATTTGATAACTTCGTAATAAATGTGTCAACGCCTATTTGTGAAATACAGGTGAAAACTCGAGGCTTTACATTTCTATGTAAGTAATGTAGTGTACGCATTTAAACGAGCACATAGCACAATTTTACTATGGCAATTGGTTCAAATTTTACATTACACGGACGTCCCTCCGTGCTGTAAAAGTATTGAAAATTTTGCCAATGTCCATAAGTTAAATACTTAAGAAAAAACGATTCTCGTACCCGACTACCATGTCTGGATAAATGCGACACCAGTGCTTAGTTACTCGGCTAGCATGACTCTGCCATTCTTATCGAGGAGACATCGTGGGGATATCCACCCATTTAGAGAGCAGGCGCGATAAAAACCCACTAGTTTTGAGAGATGACGAGATAAAGAACCATGTTCCTTTATAAGAGACTTCCGTGAAAATCGCCCTTTCGTGGAGTTCTTTATGTCCCCTCAAATTTTTCTCGTTATAAGATGAACAAGAATAGATTCTTCGTAAACTTTCTGATCCTTCAAGTGCGCGCTTCCGCAGCTAACGAATCTGGCCGTGATCAGCCCTCGACTCCGAACGATTCGTCCGATGTACACTTGTGTATTGAGCTGCCGTCGACCCCCCTTTTGAGTCAAAGAGACAAATAAAAAGTACTTAGAATAATACGATTTATGCTTTTTTCCATTTTTATAAATCTCGCGGCGCAGAAACCCCTTTTTGTTCATTGTTTGCTATTACTGTCTTCAGAATTCTATCGTTTTTTTTCAAGTCCCTTTTCGTAAAAAGCTTGATCTGCTTCTGATTACAGTTAGTAAACAAAAAGTCCATGCATTTTTAGAATTTTGATTACGTGTATTCCACTTCCATTCGTTATTCGTCCGACAGTATATCTTTCTCTTGTCACTGGAAAAGAAAATGCACATTTGTATGTTTAGCGATGAAGCGACTAATATGACGCAATTTGAACCCACAGTCACATGACATTTTTAAGTATTTTTTAGGACTTAGATTTTTCCGATACAGGTAACCACGGGAGCAATTTAGTACTTGAAATTTTTACAAAATCATGTGTTTGGATTAATCGGTGTGCTCCGACAAAGGTTACACTCATGGTATGCTCCCGGGGAGTTCAGAAGGACTGGATGTCCAGGTTCATGGGTAGATAATTATTTTCGAAGTGCTTAGTAAGTTACAGCGCCACGTTAATTTGGCCTCATTATTATTATTGTTTTTAATTTTGGCATTTTACATTTATTTGACAGGGCTCGAAACGTCAAAATGACGTCTGACTAAACAAGCGAATATATATCGCGGACACGAACAGCACGTGACTGAAGTTGCGCTTCTAAAGTGCACTCATTATTTTGATGCCTAAAACCTACGGGAGGAACAAGTCGTTGAACAAGACAATGAAAAACCCAATTCATTTTCTCTTTACACCAGATTATAGTAAATTCGAGCAAAAATGCAAATTTGTATGTCATATTTTGCGGTCGATACAAGACACACGGAAGTGAACCACTCCGTTTCAACCGTTGAATTAGTTTTTAAGAAAACAAAGGTCGCATAAAATACTTGTGAGAGCTTTTAGAAGTCTTCATTAACTAAGCAAGCAAGTTCTCATCGAATTTCATTCTCACAATCGGTTATACACTGTAGGTATAGCCCTAACTGGACTGTTTGGGAGAGAGGGGGAAGGCGGCATATGATATAGCATTGCCGCAACGTACTAGGCGTAGGATAATTTCACGCCCCCTCCCCTCCCCCGTCCCCGTAATGCGTTCATGGTAGTATACCAATAACAAAGAAACAGCCCATGGAGAGGTGAAATGGTGTTAGCGATCCTATAGCGGAGAACTAAATATGCTAGTCCGTCATTGAAGAAAAAAGCTCGACACAATACCTTAAATGGCAAAATATCCACTCGAGGTGATACCAAAACACCTACTCAAGTCGGCGGCATGTTCCTACCAAATCTTCCAATACCAAACTGCCTCTCCCATAAGGGCATCATGGTTTAGCAGATGAGTTAGGGCGGCATATACTGCATAACGACCATTACTTGTTTTCAAGGTCTCGAACAGCCTATATGACGGGTTTGTATCCGTTTAGAACGGGCCAGCAACACGCCGTTATCATGCCCGACAGGCCTCATTGTGTGCCACTCGAACTAAAGATGTTGCCTGAGTACATGAAGGACCTCAACTACGCGACGCATATGGTCGGCAAGTAAGAGGACAACGCCATCTATACAGCCTTATGAATCATATTTAGAGTAGTTATATGGGCTTTGTCTGTGTGTACGACTACAGGAGCTAGAGGGGGAAGGGCCACGTGATCCCAATCACTTGTACCATCAGGTGCGAAATTTGGGGGTGCCAAAAGGGTTTCTGAGTTGTCGAAGTGTGTCCACTCTTACCTTTTCTTCCGGCCACTTATTTGAGCCGAAAGTCACTCTTTGAGGGAAACGTCATCATCACCTTGTTTAAGATACTCTTTAAGCTTTAGATAAAAAAATTAATCAAGACTTACTACCAAATGGCGCTCTTCAGTGTGACATTAATTGTTTACAAAATAAACAGAGTTTAGTTATAAAATTCCAAAGTGAATTTTTCGAATATCTGATGAAGAACCATAAAATGGCCCCCAACGTGGAATGAGACGTAGCAAAAGTACAGTGTAATTATTTTTTGGAAATTTTGTTTGTGGGAAATGAAATACATGCAGAGTTGAAGTTTTTGATTTGCTCGTGTTTTAGCAACACACTTTGTTTGATCCAACTGTTTCTCTTTTTTAAATTTGGGAAACGTAAAACAGATATTTTTCGTTAGAACTTAAATTTGGCAGAAGACACCTGGAGCATGAATACAATAACGTCACATAGTACAAGGAAAAACACTTTGTGTTTCTTCAAATTAAAAACATAGGAAAACGATGCATGTGACAGTTGAGAAAAAGTATGTCCGCGTAATTCAACGAGGAAAAACAAGCAGGCGCGGGTCCCAACCACGCTTGCCTTTTTTGATATTGATTTCATTGGTTGTTCTTTTAACTCCGCCAGTTCAACAGGTCAATTGGTTAAGGCATGCGTCGATTGGTTCTCGATGATGTCTTCCGGCCTACAAGCCAATCAAATGCCTTAGCCCATTTAACCGACTGAACAAGTGGAGCGAACTTGCAGCCACTGTTATACCAAAGCTTTTGTGGTCATAGAAAGCGCAGCCCTTAGGTGTAGACAGAGGAATAAAACATTGGCTGCATTTGATTGACTTTGCCGGTTCCGCAGGTTCAACGAGCTCAGACATAGGGTGTAAACAGTAAATTTCCGCCAAGAACCAATCAGATGTCTTAGCTGGTTAACCCGGCGGAACCGGCGTGGTCAATCAAGTGTAGCCAATTTGTAGTGTCATGACAACTTTTAAGTTAAAACTTCTTTCAAAGATGGCATCTTGGTCAGTGTAGCTGGAACTGCACGCCTACATATCGTGGGTTTGACTCGTTCTATGGAAACTACAACGGCAAGCTGGACTACTTTCAACACACTTTAAGGGGGTATACGGATCTGCGCGATAACGAACTTCCTGTTACGGATCAGGTCGGAAAATACGCTACGGTAAGAAGACCGAACTTTCAACACTTTTAAAACCTGTTAGGCCTTTTAACAGATGAGAACACGGACTTTCCGATCTAGCTTTCTGAAATATTATATTGCTCTATAACTCACGTCAACTCTCAAGTGTTAGCAGCAAGTCCAAAAACTCTTTTCAAAGTCCAAACTGGCAAGCGAGACTAATCGTTTATGCATGGAAGATACAAAAAATGAAGAAGATTTGGACTCTTGATTTCGTTTTAAGATAAAACAATTCTACTGACATTCTACCAACTTTCTGCTCTGCAGTAAAGTATAAGCAACAAAACACGGGATTCAACTCGTTCAACATAGGGCCCTGAAATCATTCTCTGAATTATAAAGGCACGACAAATTGTTTCTTTTAATTGACTGCTTGAGTTTCCAGACCTTGCTGTCTGAAAAAGCCGTTGATATTATCAACAACCATGACGTGAGCAAGCCCCTCTTTCTCTACATGGCGCACTTGTCACCACATGAACCGATACAGGTAAGAATTGCTTGCTCATTTAAACCGTGAAATATCATATATGTAAAGTTATGGGCCTCTGTTGAGACAAAATTTTCGACGATTATTGCGAAAAGTTTATAGAATGGATGGTAATTTTTAAAAGATTTCAGTTTGTGTTTCTAGAAGTTACATCATCGGTCTTATTACAGCCGAAAAACGTATTTTGTGATTACTGCTGGATAGGATAGACTTCTCGAAGTTACTAGCTTTGACCACAATTATAAAACGACAGAATCCGGCGTGTTCCTTTGATTTTATTACTAAAAATTGCCAATGCTCGTCGTTGTCTGTCAGACATTCGCTAAAATCAAGGCAGGTGACTACTTTCGCCACCAAGGGTCACAGCTCTTTAGTATCTTTTAAAATGCAACTCTTCAACCCATGAAATCATATTTCTTCAAATCCTTGATGATTGCAGAAACCTACTACAACCCGAAAATAATGCCTTGCTGTTTGTAATTACGTGATTGTGCGATTTTTAAGTCCCCGCTGTCATATAATTGACAAATTTCACACAAAAATTGAAATTTTCATCTCTATATCCTGTCAGTTGCAATCAAGTATGAAAAAAGGAAAAATTAGTAAGGCCTATATAGAAAAAACCAAGTCGTCAAAAATCAAGACTTCGGACTATTCGTTGAAAAATATTTAACATTTACGTATTTTGTTAACTGCAATAAAAGCGTAAGTATAATTGCGTTAAGACTGGTGCAGGGTTCTTAAGTATTCTTGATGTTACGTTTAATAAAAATATTGAGTTGCATTTGCTGTGCCACCACCCAAATTCCAACCCCACGGATCAATTGCTTCAGCGGTCACCATTTTGTGTTCTTTCGTTTTCGCGCACGCCTCATTTTGAAGCCTATGCCTCCTAGCTGGCATCAGGTGACTTAGGAGGTAAAGCTGAGAAAGATTCTGACACATCCTTTCAGTTGATATCAGGCGTCTTTTTCTTGTTGGAAATATGGACAACTAACAAAAAATGCACTTCACTGCACCATTTTTCAGACCAGGGTTCTTTTTCATGAAAAGTAACTTAGGGCTTAAGTCAGAAATTTGATCTTAGGCTCCACACTTTTTCTGAAAAACAATTAAATCCCACGCGAGCGAAAGTGAAATTTTTCCCAGAATATACAGGTAAGCACTACTTAGTGAAATAATTTCCATAAATTATTTCTAGACTGTGATGCGCTCAAAATTTGTTGGCAAGACTTTTATTTAGCAACATGTGAATTGGTAGTGTAAAACCAAATTTCTCTCTTAAGTTTTAAGTCACTTCATGAAACGCACCACAGTACCAGTTATCCAATATTCTTTGGCCTTATTTCCGTGTTAATAAAAGACTCNCCCCCCCCCCCCCCCCCTACCTTGTACTCACTGTCCATAAAAGTGACATGAACGACTAGGCAATTCCCGCATCATGGGTTCTCCTTTCACTCTCATTGAGCCCTGTGTCGTTCTGTAAAGATTTCCCAATGGATACTGAATGCACAAATACAGCAATTTATTCATACATACGAGTAAATAGTTGAATTGGTGATATCACAGGGACGTGGCAGATAAGCCTACATTTCGATTTAGATATGTCCATTTTCGTGATTCAAAATTGAATATAAGTTGACTGATATTGTTTTAGGTCACACCCGAATACGAAAATCTTTGTGCGGGCATACAAGACGATGGTCGACGGAAATATTGCGGTAAGTTGACGTAGACGGTGGATCGCGATACACGCAAAGGAGACGCACACTCTTTCCCTGTGCGGAAGATCAGTAGCACTGTCTGTCAAAGGATGACTGATGGCACTTCTCATCCAAAGACAATCAGACTCTCTTGTCTGTGCACTCCGCTAGCCTGTACACTCACAATTTTTTTCTCCCGCCCTTGCTATTCCATTGATTCTCACGTACACATATTTCCTTTCCAAGACTATTTCCCGTGCAGCCGGCGCACCATGTTGGCGTCCTCTAGATAATGGCAACACATTTCTCGATTTAAGAGTAAAAGGCAATTTAGCATGAAGAGGGACCAGTCTGTGCCCTTGTTGGAAGGGTTATCCGATGTCATGTTACGACCAATCACGAGCCAGAATAGTTGAAACTACCCAGGTCACTAAACATGTGAAAAACAGGTCTGAGAGGAAGTGTATATTTGTGAATTTACATCGGTTCTTCCAATACGCATTAACTGTATGTGTAATGCCTCTGAGAGGTGAACGTCTTCTTAATTAAAAAGATCGTTGGAGACAATGGCAAGGTTGTCAGCGTTTGAACCAAGTGATTGATTGATCGGTATCAGAACATTTAAGGCACCTAGCCTTGTCATGAAAAACAATCCCAGTCGGGAAAGATGGTTACCAGTAACCAGGTGAAAGGTTGTTTATTATAAATTCACATGTCATATGCCGGATGAATGTTTTCGTCCTCATTCTCGTTGTGCATTACGTTGGACACACGGTATGCTCTTCCTCCCAACAGTTGTCCATGCATTTGCGGGGTGGGTCCATCCAGGACCAAGTTTTACATCAACGTGGCCGGAAAATAACTAGGAAAGAAATAGCAGATCATACCAATACTCGCTGTGTAGCAAATGACCCATTTGGTTTAAACATTTTGAAGTCTCTGTTGATCAGTCATGAATCTGTGCTTTTTGAGCAGCTCACAAATGTTGGCAGCACACTCAGGGCTGTGTTCTGTTAGGCTTATGTTCTTCATAATGTGTGTTACATTCACACTCTCTTGTCCTATCTGCTGCCACTGTTTATTTCGCTTACGCCTCGTTCATGTATGTACGCATGTATGCACGTATGCGTATATATTTATACAGGTGCTAAAAATCATGTTGTTCTATATTATCAGGAATGGTAGCAAGTTTAGATGAAAGTGTCGGCAACTTGACTTCGGCGTTAAAAAGCAAAAACATGTACGACAACACCATCATTATTTTTATATCGGACGTAAGTAAAGGGCACATGTAGCGTCCCAAACATTTTATGTAAATATGAATCGACCACGATGTTCTGAATATTTGGTTATAACGAGGTTTTCCGTAGATAAGCCCATGGGCGTGTATTCTGAAAATGAAAATTTTTAGGCATTTCAGTAATACCAAATAAACAACCGGGCGTTAATTCGGAAAGGGGGGTTTGTAAACGGAAAGCCATAGCCTCGACTGCTTTTAAAATATCAGCAATTTTTGTTGCACAAAATTCTGCTTTTTTAATTTTAAGTTAATTAATACACAGTTCGCCAACACTTCGTTCGTTTCTATAAATGATAAATGTTCCACAAAATTGAATTTGTGGCTAAACGTTGACGCTAAGTGTGCTTTTAAGAGGACATTTTCCGAATAAACGCCTCACTATCTGGACACTTGACACGAGAAGTTGTGACACCAAATAAACGTTAATGGGCCTTTATTTGGCATAATTTTCCGAATATACACCCATGGGCGTTTCATTGGGTGAGCTTATCTACGGAAAATCCTGGTACGAAGATTGAGGGAGAGCAGCGTTGTTATCCCAAGTTCTATGCAACTACGACATATGTTTTATTATACGACCACTGGTGCTTCTTTCCTTATTTCTCCGTTGCTTAATAGATTGGCATTTTTATCTGCTTTGGTGTACTGTCATCGTCAGGAGTTTATGGTTTGGCAGCTTGTAATTGGTCAGTTCATTCACGAATTGCGACCTGTGTCATTTGGGGGGGGCTAGAATAAACAGTGATTTTCCATACTCACACATCACCTTATAATGGAAGTCACTGTATCACGTTTTGTAGCCAGTCAAAGGACAGGAGTATCAATGGTCGTGTAACAAAACATCGTGTTGTCACGCCGGTGACTGTGGGATTATTTAAGAAATCAGGTGAACACGTGTTTGAAACAGAAGGCTCGCTTAAGACGAGGGCTTAGAAAAGCGCCCTGTAATCCGTCTTGCTGGTAATTTAAAATGTATTGAGCCCTGCTTAGGTAATACGACTATTACCTTGTTCACTCCATTCCACCTAATGGCTCTCGAGTGTTGAATGTTTTATTTAATTTGGAGATGGTCGCAAAACTCGAGTCGTGAATCAAGGCTAGTAAACATGTCTCGTTTTCTTTTCTATGGCTGCACTCAGGGGCGGATCCAGGATTTTGAGTTAGGGGGGGGGCCTGGACAGAGTATTAGCCAGGGTTTTGCCCGTCAGACATTCGCACCCCCGTACTGCCAAATGGAATCTGGGAGAGTTTTAGGGGAGGCAATGGCCCCCTTGGCCCCTCCCCCCTCTAAATCCGCCACTGGCACTGTGGTCTTAATAGAGCTCCAAGTGTGTTGTTTTGACTCTAAAAGGCTTCATTCATATTTTATCTTATTCTGAGGTGAAATTGGCAATTTTCGACCCGCCCAAGCAGAGTTCAATATTTTAAAAAGTTAGCGATAAAAACTGCTACAACTTTTGCGGTCATATTTGGTAGCTCACAATTGCTGAACGTTATTTATTGTCAAAATCCTAAACCGCATCCAAAGCTGGGTTGAGAGCTTCGCCTACATTCACACCCGGCTCTATGCTATGAACACCATTTCTTTATTTAACCGAATCTCGCGTACCATCCTGCTTAATTTCGGTCCACGAACTAAACTCTGGCTTCATTGTACCTCTGGTCAACTCTTTTATGTGATAAAACAGGTTGATCTCTCAAGTACACGCAAAGGCCAGAAGATGTGTTTTTATTTTTACCATAATGTACTTGGCGTTAACAGTGTGACGTCACACCATCAAGTGTCCATGTTCTTGAGTTTTTGTATCAAGCCTGTCAGCAGAAAAGGCAACATGTCTTTGTACGGTCACACTCGGAGGTTTTTTAAACGGATGAAGTGTCGGTAATATACAAGGATGCCTCACACAAAACTATTAGCCTGTCAATGCAATTAACATTTTGTCGTTTAGCCACATCTAGTTTTGCGCCCACGTGAATCGCACTTGTCATCACTAGAGGCCGGCGAACACACAACTCGAGTTCCATGTCTCACGCAACACAATTCTTTTGATGCGAAATAATTTCTTCTCCCGCAATCTGTATTACTTTTTCATGCACCACAGTTCTTTTCGTACACACAGTGTTCTTTCCTCACACGAGCAGTTGTTCGTGGGAGAGAACTGTTCGTAATGAGAAATCATTGTGGGTGTGAAAGGAAATACAGATCATGAGAAAGACATTGTGTCCATAAGTGAAAAGTTCAGAAAAGAATTATATCATTGAGAAAAATCTTGTCGGCGAGAACGCCCACGCGATTCTAAGTCGAAGACTCAAGAACTCAGGAACTTCTGCCCTGCGTGTGCCGCTAGCTGGCTGACTCTCATTTACGTTTTTGTGAAACGTCTCCTTCACGATGTTAAAATGTTCGTGTTTCAACAGTCTTAAAATTTTCAGCATAATTGACCATCCTTCCTGTCCAACACAGATCCAGACCTAACTTATTGATTAACAAATTGTGTTCTTGTGCATTAATTTCTTCTTTTTTGAATGAAACATTTATTAATTCAACCAATCAGTACGTACATTAGTTGCACAGCAATATGAAATCTAGTCCAGTACATCAAACAAATTACGAACATTATCGAACCATATAAAAGCTAGTTTCTAGGTAAAAAAGAAGACCAGCTTGCGTGGAATCTCTCAGGGTCCAATTTATAACTGTAAATAATTTTCCAGGTTGTGGTAATCACATACCTCACGCAAAAATGACTGAAACTTGGGCTTAGTCTTTTGCAGTCTTTGTCTATATAAGTGAAATTTCGGTAAGCAAAGAATCAACTTTACAACTTCTAATCTACACGCTGGATCTCCAAACATGGCGGTAGACATATTTAGCTGTACAGGGAAATCGCACTGATTTATCATCCATGTTTTTAAAAATCCCCAAAACTTCTGAACAACTGAACATTCCCAATACAGATGTGGAATTGTTTCTTCGTGTTGCTCACAGAAAGAACACAAAGACGATTCACTAACACCTATTTTCTTTAAATAAGAGTTTGTACCAATATGTCTGTGGTTGATACCATCTGAGTCTGACATCAGAAGTACAATGATAAATTACAGAATAATTTTTTCCAAGACTGGGTATTATCGCATACATTAATTTATCTCTCCTACTTCAATTCCGCGACAGCTTTTACATACAATTTGGATATGAATAATTAATAGATTTTCCCCGTCCCTTTATTTTCCGAGGAGATTCGAAAAACATGTTCTGGAAAAAATGGAGTAACTATAGTACTCTTGTATTTAGATGATTCCAAGAACGAAGTATTGAACTTCAATTTCCATAAAAATGAGTAATACAAGGACAAAATTGATACGTGTACAAAAGGTATGATAATCATAAATATATCCTTTATCAGGGTCAATTAAATCGTATACGTATCGTATACCCTTCTGAAACCACTCGCTCCAAAAATTGGACTTACATGTATGTCTATACAAATTTTGGGGTTATACCACAAAGATTGGTACAGGTCATCTATCTCAAACAGATTGATAAATTCGTATAAGATATAAAATATCCTTTCAAAAATATTCTTAGTACGGTTAGATACTTCAAAGAAAAAAACAAGAAACTAACTGAAAAGAGACATTTTTTATATTAGGAATAGTTTCACATAAAATGTTTAGCCAAGGAGAAGTATTGTTATAATAATTTTTGAAGTATCTCCGAATCCAAGTCAGTTTAATAGCTTTGACAAATGATGCTTATTCCCACCTCGATCTTCAGAAGTCTGTACCATGGTCTTTATAGAGATGCTATCAGAAGAGGTACCCCATATATGATTGAAAAAATATTTTTTCAATGTCCTTCAAAAAAGTAGCACTTGGAAGAGGAAGTGTGTAAAAGAGGTGAATCAGTTTCGGTAATAAAAAGATTTGACAACCGTTATCTTGCCAAAGGTTGTTAGATTTTTTTACCAATTTTCAATGCCTTTCCTACCCTCGTTTAACTTTACATCGCACTTTAAATGAATCATGTCCTGTAAGTTGTCACAGAAGGTAACTCCAAGGGATGTGAACTGAGAACTTGCCCATTTTGAATCTTTTTCAGAGCAAAGTTTATCACCACAACATATCTTGGAACCAATCCATATGCAAACAGTTTTATCGATTTTGGGTGTCAAACCAGAATACTTAGCAAACTGATCAATTTAATTTCTTGACGATATTATCTTTGTGAATTTGTCTTACTGAGAAATGAAGCAGAGTTACAGATTAGATTCATATACTCGGTTTTCGTTACAGAACGGAGGGGAGAGGATAGTGTCAAGAGGAGGTAAAGGTTACAATTATCCACTGAGAGGCGAAAAAATAACATTATTTGAAGGTGGAACAAGAACAATTGGTTTCGCACACAGTCCTCTTTTAACCAAGACGGGATACACTCACGATGGGTAAGTTCACGGTTAACCGAAGAGAAACTCAATTTCGGTTCCTAACTGGAGTTGCTGAATTTAGAAACCCGATTTTATCGCAGAATTAAATACATATGACCGGTCCGTCGTTAGTTCAGCGGTTCACCTAAGTAGTGTTCTGACAGATGAAATATACAATTACTTTTCTTCCTAGGTTTGGTATTTGTTTTATTGAGAAACAAGCGAACCGAAAATCCCCATCGAAACACGAAGCAAGAAGTTGTGAACCGTATCAGCCTAATAAAATCCGTAGATGTGTGCTTGAAGCAGTGTTTCCGATTTTTACTTAGGTCACTTATTACCAATGGCCTCATCACTTTCCTTACTCAGGGTAAATAAATTTCTGTACTTGGGAAGAACTTAGAATTGGGTACTGCTCGAGAACAGACTCAAAAAGTTAGCTTAGAAACCTCCGGGTCATTCTATGACCTGAGCATGCTCTGTCACTTACACTTCTATACGACTAAGAAACCCGTTTAGAGTTGTTTTATGACAGTAAGTTGTTTAAATAAAGAGTTTCTATTTTGGCAGAGGGTGGCCGTGCTCACAGCTCAGTTTTGAAGCGCATGAAGCATTATGTTTGAAAACCATCATTTGGTTGTTTTCGGATGGAATGCTTCGTTTTGGTTTAAAAAACAGTTAGCGTTCCCGGCAGTAGAGAATGGACTAAATGGATTTCACTGATCGTTCAATCAGGAAGCTAAGTTGATTTATTCGGCCGGTTTGTAGTTTGAGATTTCCGTTCAATGACCCAATTTACACTGTGTGATACTCAGATGTGATTTTCGAAATAGCTACACCATATTGAAGTTCACTATCTCGCCAGACGGCGATCAGGTCTTTGGCGTTGAGCGCCACCTACATATACCATGTAACGCGGACGGGAGGTTTCACTAGCCTACTGGTATAAACAGCGTTTTAACAGCTTCTCTGTTATTATAGTGCCAGCGAAGTTGCATTTCTGTACGGTGAGATGTAGTAATACCTCACAGAAAAAGCAAACATTTAGAAATATGAATTTGCGAACAAGGACATCATGTTTCATACTCATGCATTTTCTCCAATGCGAGGAAGAATCCGCCGTGCCAAAGCAAGTTAAAACGGGAGAACTTCGATCCCACACAGAATAAAAAGCTAAAATGAATTAGTGAAATTAATTAATCCAACAATGGGAGGGACTGTCAGTGAAACTTATTCCGCTGCTCTCAAATTAATGAAATCCACGTTTGAATTGAATTTCTGTCCACCAAATCTTTGTCAGGTGCAAGCAGACGTCAATTTCGTGCTCTCATTACTGTAGAGAGTGCCGATATGAAAAGTTACCTATATAAGAAATGCTGTCATGATTAGTCGTAGTACTTTCAAATATTCACGGCATACCCATCAAGTTCCTTTTTGTCTGTAGGTCTTTTCTAGTTTGATCAGGCAGTTCATTACTGACGTATCCAGAACTTTTCAACAGGATGTCAAGCGGGATTTTTTGCCACCATGGAGTGGTGGTGGATTGGCTCCGACGTTGGTTTTTTGCAATGAACAGGTTTCAGGCAAAATATAAGTTGAATTGAACGATGGAAGCACAGGGTTGACATGAACAGGGAGGTCTTGCATAATCCTAGTAAAATTCAAATTATTTTGCTTTTTCCGCGAGTTGATGTCTTCTTTTACAGCATGATCCATGCCACCGACTGGTTTTCGACCATCATTGGACTCGGAGGGGGTACAGCCCCAACTAACGTTGACGGCTTTGACCAGTCGCAACTTCTTTTAAACGGCGACGTTTCAAACAGAACTGAGTTTGTTTACAACATAAACAACTTCACTAGGGCACCACTCAGAGCGGCGATAAGGTATGAAATACCTCCTGTTGGCCTACACAATAATGTTCTTCTTCAGGATATACAACACAACACATATTCTTCTCTCGGTGAAAAGCATTTGAGATTTTTTTTCGTAAACTTCACGTATTTTAACCTAAATATAAATTAGTAAGTCACGTGAGGTTTAGAGAGTGGTGAGCGGTCTCCAATGCGGATGATAAGCGGCATTACACAAAGACATCAGTAATGAATCTGCGAACTTCAAGTGTTTATATAACACTCGATTTTTTTCATGTGATGCTTATAGTCTCGTGTAGGGGCGTAGGCAGATATTGTATGTTCAAATATAAGCACTGTGCGGGTATTCTCGTGGATGATTGCAACTATTGAAAATTTCAGGTGTGGGGACTATAAATTGCTTGTGGGTAACCCAGCTTTACGTTATCCGGAATCAAATGATTGGTTTATTCCGCCTGAGTTTACACAATATGATGCAAATGGCTGCGGCGAGGAATTAAAACGAAAGCGCCGGAGTACGACGACAGACATGTTGTTTAATTTATCTGGTAAATAGAGACGAGATTCAAACACACTCTTTATTAAACATCAGGGTTGAGTGTGTACGTTAACACTCTTGCGAGTTTGGAGAGTTCCCTCATGATAGCGTTAGTGCAATGTAGGCCGACATTTTGTAAGTAAACCATGATGTGGGTTGAGTTCTGCTGACGCAAGAATCTCGCGAAGGGCCCTAGACTTGTCACGTGCTTCGCTTGTAATCCGTGGCAATTTCTCGCGATGTCTTGCGCAATCTTGGGTTTTTCGCACCTACGGAAAGTAAGCCAGCCCAGTAAAAATCTGAGGCCACTAAAATGGTTAGAATGTTTAAAAAGAAAATAGTTTCCAGTCTATAAGCTATAGTCTTGCCACGTGCTTGTTACCACTCGAGACACTCACGAGAAAAGTTAGTAAGATAGAGAACTTTACTTTTAATACAAGGCGATATCAGGCGAACATTTGTTTTATCTTGGGTTTGTGCGTGCTTTTTGTGTCAACAGAATGCAGCCCACTTCTCAGTTGTCTACAGCCAGAGTATGCAAGCCTTTACAAGTATGGAACGCGCCCAGCGTCACCTTCAAGTTGTGACGAGTCACTGGGACTCATCCCCATGCAATTAGGTCTGTCGTAGTTGACTCGAAAACCAATTCCTAAGCACGTCAATTTCTGTTTGAGAAACAAGACGTTTTGGTCTGGTCAGTTATGACGTATACTAAGATCAGTGTCAGTCACTTCAAAGTGCCGACACCTGATCATCCAAAAAGGTCACCTCCTACTTCGCATTGATCAATAAAGTGAAAGTTTACATATATTATTTGAAATAATCCTAATCTATCTGTAATTTGCGGTGTCGGACACTTTGGAAATGACACGACACTAAAGAATTCATCAAATTTTGAACAAAATTCGCAGATTTCCAAGTCGCGAAAATAGGTTGGACAGCGAAAATAGTGGAAGTGATGAATGTTATAGTACCCCGGATTCTGTATGAACGTCAGAGGGGTCAAGAAACCGGACATAGATAGTTCGCCTTCACGCCGTTGGTTATTGCGTTTAATTGTAAATTCGATCATATCTGAAGGAAAAACAAACCGATTGGTTTGTTCAACACACTTTTTATAACCTTGACTTTGATTGGTTCTTTCAAGACCATCGTTGCGTGTTCGACAACTGGCCAACCGCGTTACACGCTTCAGCAGGCCAGAAATGACTCATCACATGGCGACCCAAGGTGCGTTCCTTACTCAAGATATAGCACAAGATCAGATGCGTTTTGACACTGAGTGACTCGTTGAATGCATCCCAGATCTACTAGGAAAAAGGTCGACGCACACAGGCTACATACCAATAATTCGTTTAATTCAGAAAATGTACTGAGCTTCTGGCATTAATCGAAAGTTATGCCCAAGCCAAGGCGCATTTCGTTAACAGCAACCTAAATGGCACTTTAGTCTAAGACTTCAGTCTCGTCTTGAACGTGTCTTGAGCGTTAGAGCCGTCTCTTGACAGAAATTTGAAGCAATTGGTAATACCAAACGACAACATTGTTTGCAACGATTAGTTTGTTTGTTATGAACAAACTGCGCAGTTTGGCGGAGTAAACATAAACCTCGCCTAACCGCTCAGGGAGCTTTGTTTCACTGTTTCCTCTGTTCCGTGTTTCAGAGGATCCAGAGGAGAGAGTGAATCTGATCAGCGAAAAACCTGAGGTGGCCAAGAGAATGCGCGAACGTCTGAACCAGTACGTCATGGAGATGGTACCCGCCAACTTTCCGCCGGTGTCTCCAGCCTCAAACCCAGAAAACTTTAATGGAGTGTGGTCACCTGGATGGTGCTAATGTCACAAATGTCCAATCCTTAAACAATAAAGTAATACAAATATTTGGTCGCATTTTCATATTATGTAAAATTGGACAAGAGCAACGGGCAACGTTGAAATGTGCCCAAGTCTGCACCGCAAATGGTACAGCGTTTGGGGGTGTTTATTGTTATCATAGGCGTAGCTATGAAAGTATATATTTTGACGTTGTTAACCCAGTCAAATGAAATTAAAATGACGGATTTACGGAGCTCCGTAAATTACTCAGCACTTCGATGGCCATAGACCTTGTTAATCGTAAAGCTGGTTGAACTCCCCAGGAACATACAATAGGTGCAAATGTTGTCGAAGCACACCGGCGGTTAATCCAAGCTAGTAAACATTTCAATTGCTAAATTGCCCCGTGGTTAACAGAATCAGAAATAAGACCAAAGCATGCAAGATTTTTGTGCATTTCTGTTTCGGGTCCAACTCGCATCATTTAGTGGCAGATACGCCATCACTAAGCATCTGATTTATTTTCTTTCAAAACTTTTGAGTGAATACTTAAAACTCTTGAAGAGACTGAAAACCCATCTGCAATAAAACTCACAATTTGGAACTGATGTTTCTGGATCGGTCCTGCCAAGATTTTCTCTTACTGCAAGTATGCACACGAAGTTTAGCCAATTTTGGACAAAATGGTGGAAAAGTGAAGTGACGCTTCGCCTCACACCCGTGACGTGGTGTTCACGAACAGTTGTGAAGAGATAAATCCTCACTCAAGTTCTTTAGTTTGATAGGCAATTTGACACTTTGCAGTTTCAGTTTCATGTTCACGACGCACTTTAACAACTGACTCGATTTCTGATATCCATATCGAACTTGGGTCACATGTCGATCTCCCGGCGCCTGGTGTGCATAAAAATGAACTGTTGGCCTACTTTAAAGTGGACCACAATACACCAGCTTGTCCCACTTAATATCAAAGATTTTATAGCATCTTTATTAGTATGCTGGCCCCTCCCGCATGACCTAGTTACATTCGATGCATTGTGAATTGACTTCAAGTTGGTTGATGAAACGTTTTTGTGATGATTAAGCTAATGAACACAGATAAAGGAAGTATATATTACATTGACCAAAAACACGTTTTCACCGAATAATTAACCAAAGTCCTTGAGATTTTCACGTCTTGCCATATAATCGGCTTTTTTTTAACTTAGGAACACGAATCCTTGAAAATAGCTTGGTGGATTTCGCTGAAACTTTCCAAACTTGATATTTAATAATCATTCTCAAAAACGCAGTTGGGATTTTCGAAATAGTGACCTAGTTTTTGCATAAGACGAATTGGACTTCTATTTTTTTACAAAAATACCGTACGTTTTGCGAGTTGATTTGTCATAAAAATTAAACGAAAAGACTAGCCGAACGTATTTGTGTATTCCCCGATCTTTTTTCTTTCAGAAAGTATATACTTTTACTAGTTAAGGACAAAGCCTAGTTTTTTTGGATAAACGAGATAGGATGGAGGCCACTAAATAAAGTTGGATATACCTTGAAGAGACATAGTGAGATAAGTGTTCGGCTTCCTTTACTCAAGGTTGTGTATTTCGCGTCTTACAGGGGCACACTGCTAAACACTTCAGTCAGGTCTCTAGCTCTTCAGCTCAGTTTTAACTATACAGTGTATATCAATTCAGCATAAACTGGTTCCAAGTGATCAGTGCAATGGTTCCATCTAAGCACTCAGCGCACATCTGGTAGAATGAGTACCAGACCGCCTGCAATTATATACAAACTATACCAGGTGTTTTTTTTCAAAATCATCAATGAGTCGCAAGGAGTTCATGTAAGAAATTTTCAATGAAGAAAGGTGGCATCTGCCTTGTAACACGGTAATGACGATGGGTACTAAGCATAATTTTGATGCGCACATCATAATTGACAAACACACCAATTTCCATGCTTTTATCGAAAAGTGAATAAATTTGGTCCTTAATGGCTCCACTATCTTGCGCATTTCAAGTGCTTGGAATGACCAATGACAAAGAAGAGAAAAAAATCCTGGAGATGCATTGTTCCACAAATAGGCTTATGCTATAGAAATATCTTTTGTGTTGTAAAATTTAACTTGACATTTCATCTTCATGTTTATATGTAGAAACTAATAATCTTTGTATCCGAGTCTTATTTAAGATCTGAATTAAAATATATGAAACAGGCTAAAAGTGATTTAACAATGTGTATTTTTCATGACACCTAAAATGTGCATCTGATCTCAACAAGTAAAATTCATTCTAGGTGTCAATTTGTATTCCAATGCAATGTTACAACATTTACTGAACAGCTTATTCGTGTTAATTCGGTAACTAATGTGGTAGTCCTGGGGGTGGGGTCCGCTATATAATAAGGAAACTCATTCATCTAGAGTATTTTATTGGACATAGCACAGTTTTGAAGAGAAACTGCTGTGAAAAAGTCACCCTTGACTTCTGAGCGTCACGTATCATATGTTGGGTGCATTCCCACCCAGGACAACACGTGAATATGTGCTGCTAGCCTACCCGCCATCCGAGTCCCGGGTGAGTTTTCGAAAAGAAACACTTACATGTAGTTCCACTCAATAAACCCGTTATTCAGTGGGATAACTGGTGGGGATAACATCACCGAACGATGTAGGCAATGACCATCGCCTCTGTTGGCCCGAAGCAGAGGCGATGCAGAGGCTATAGGCGCTCTGTACGCCGGAAGCTTTTCGGCGAATTATGCCTCGCACCGACTAAACCATCAAAGTCACGTTGTTATAAATACCTTTTGCGCATAGAGGAACACCTTGGGAGGTTGTCGATGTGTTTAAGTCCTTCCAACTCGAACAAATACTCCCGTTATGAAACTTTTTCTTCGATCAGTCCCTATTTCAGTTCCCAAAATCGTGAAATCAAAATTTTCATTTTTTTTAACCAGGCCGAACTTTGAAAGCTGAAGTTCCCGCCCTTTGCGTACGTGCTGCCGGGAACCAGCCGTGCATTTGCCGTGTTGTTAAACATTAAAATGTCAAATATGTGCACAAAGACTATTAAATGTCATATCAACAGCATTTATTTTTATCAAATACAAACAATAATTCATTGAAATACAAACAGTTTCAAGTAACGCCAATTAAAGACAAGTATAAGTGGTGGCATTTTGGAAACGAACATTTGACTGACAAGACCGCAATGGCTCACCTTTGGCCTATTTAAAAATTGAGGTGAAGTCACATCACCTAGCGAGCGCGGTAAAAATTGGAGCGTGCGCAGTACAAAAATTTTGATTTCACGATTTTGGGAACTGAAATAGGGACTGCTAGAAGAAAAAGTTTCATAACGGGAGTATTTGTTCGAGTTGGAAGGACTTAAACACATCGACAACCTCCTAAGGTGTTCCTCTATGCGCAAAAGGTATTTATAACAACGTGACTTTGATGGTTTAGTCGGTGCGAGGCATAATTCGTCGAAAAGCTTCCGGCGTACAGAGCGCCTATAGCCTCTGCATCGCTTCTGCTTCGGGCCAACAGAGGCGATGGTCATTGCCTACGAACGATGTCGATAGAAACTGATTGCTTAAAACTTACCAAGTAACGTTATGTAATCTCCCAATGGAAATGCATAGAGCACACACCGGGCTTCGGCATCCACACACTTTTTGTCAGTTAGTTGACCTTTGACAGCAATTCTCCACTAATTTAGTAACCTTAGGTCTTTTGGGAATTTGTGACCACGAGGGAAAATAGTAATAATAAGGCTTAGCGCGACGACGTATTTTAATAACAATTCCATCTTTTTACCAGCTGCTTACATGCAGACAGCAACGCATGCGCAATTCAATCACCACTACTACAGCAGCGACACCGCGAGGAGAATTCTCCGAATAGTCCCATTTTGCCCGGGCTGCTTCCCACGTGGTGGCACTGTACGAGACTAGGTATTGCGAAGTAAATGTACAATATTAAACAGGTGATCTCGTTCTTGGATTCTACAGTAATAGTACCGCAGTTACTTTATTGTAAGAGGCCCTGATAAAGGTGTCGTGTGTTATTGAAAGTAAGGTTCGCTGAAGTTTAGCATCGTCACACTAGTGAAGAAATGCTGTGGCCCGTAATTAAAAGGGTTGTTTAAAAGTAAGCCTGGTAAATGCATCGATCCATTAAGAAATGATGAAAACCTCTTGCAATTCGTAGAAACACACAAATGTGCGTTTTCGATATATAGGTGATATAAAAGTGATAAATATATCTAGCAACTTAAAATTGCTAGCTATTTGATTTTAATTGTCGGTGAACTCGAAGACAGTATAGCCAGCTGATATTGCCCAAAAATTGCTGGAGTAACACGATAAACCCTGTTGCAACAGCTGGCGGGCAAAACAGTCAGAATTTTGAAGATTTCCATGTATGATTCATAGCAATGTCCAACTTGCTGACACGCATAGGATTGTATCGTGCGATTTGTGCCAGTGACGTTCAGCACGCTCTACTCGTTCATACGTGCAAAACTGATGAGTGGTGTTCGAACTACGTGTGACCGTGCTCGATAATGTTTTATTGCCCATGATTTACCATCTTTTGCCTATCCAATCGTTGCTGTACGCATTTATATCTTTTTAGCACTTTCCTTGCTTGACACTAATTATTGTGCATTATCGTAGTAAACATCGTTGCCGTTTACACCCAATTCTAATTACAACCCCGGGATTTCCCAATGGCAGTGGGCGGCACAACATTCACGGCGACATATAAATATGGATCGATTGTCATAAAATAACACACAGCTTGCATGATGTCGATACCTCAGTAACTCTTTGTGTATTAGTTATCATGAAGGCCTTGATTTTTTCTTTGGTGATTTTGTTGACTTTTGTTTCAACGCACGCAACACAGAAGAAGCAAAACGCTGAAAAAAATCCTCCAAATATAGTATTTATTGTTGCTGACGACTTGGGTAAGTGTTTTATTGCCAAATTTCTACTCAAGTTTTACAACAATTCCGTTATGGATATGAAAGACTTATGTTTTGTGAAGGAATGCGACTGCCTAATATCGACGTTTTTCAAGTTTAGCACGCCAAAAATCATCTTGATTACATACAAAACATGACCTGTCTAATAGTCCACGATAGTGAATCTCATGACTGGTGTGTTCACAATGTTTGCGTGTTGCTTACAGTGGCTGATTTAAGTGGGGGGACTAGAGGGACCTACCCCTCCCTAAAATTCTACCATTTATCCATTTGGCAGTTCAGGGGTGCGAATATCAGACGGACAAAAATCCTGGCTAGTCCTCTGCCCTGGCAATATCTAACTCAAAATTCTGGTTCCGTCTCTGGCTTGGCGCGTGACTTCTTGTTACCACCTCAGCATTACGTGTAAAAATGAACTAAAAGTCAAACAGTTCTTCGAATTTCCACAAAAGGTGGGATTTTTTCCTGTAGATCCCTCACCATTATGAGAACGGTCGTGTTCGAAGTAAAAATTAGAACAAACGTAATAGAAAAGAGCGCGACATGCAAATAGCTTCAGAGCCGGTATTCGAAATGGAACTTATTTTTGTCATATTTGCTAAATTGTGAGCGAACTCATGGTAAGTGTCTTTGTTCTGAGCTCGAGGATATGATGGTACATGTGAATGCCTGTCTAATCCTAATTTGCATCAGATGAGCACAGCCAGATGTAGATTTTTTAAGAGGTCGGATCAAGGAATTTTTAAAAAGGAGCGAAGTCAACAACTTGGAAATTCTAGATTTGATAAAACCAAGGGAAAAAAGAGGTCCGGACCCCCCTTGACTCCCCTGGATCCGCCTATGATTGCATTAAACCTATAAATTTGAATCTGAAATCGAAATATCGTGTTTTTACTCGAGTTTATATCTCAAATCTCGGAGGCACCAGGTGCTAACTTGAACTAGAACTTCAGGTGTGAAAACTACAATGTACACGAGCACAAAATAATGTAAGGCACTTTAATTTCTTGTAGAACAGAGTATATCAAAAACATGTTGAAGTTCCATTTAAAGTGCAAAGTATTGTGAACCAGAGTCCATGTTTATGAAAAACGAACGTTAGTATACTCGTCTGCGTAAAGCCACTTGAAATTTCTGGCTGATGTTGTCGCCGTTCAGTTGTCTCTGCATTTCATTACGCTAGTCAAAAACCCATAATAGCGTTTGAACGTCACTTCCATTTTTATTTTCAAATAATTTTTTTTATAGGCTAATAATGACTCAAAAATGAAATAACAAAATGACATCAATTTCTTTAATTACATAGTCTGAAGCATTTTGAAAGGTTAAAAGCAATAACCATAAATAAACAGAAAAAATTTAAAACTGCGACACATGTTGTCTATAAAAATTTTGAACACACCGAGCTCACTATGAATTGCCTGACGCTGAACTTGTTCGTAAGCCTTGCGTTGCTGCTCATCGCAAAACTTCCGAACAAGTTAAAGTCCTAGAAGCACACATTTTTAACCCTATTAAATAGTTACAAGAAATTATAAGGAACCACGCAGTACCTATCCTACAACCAATACACAATCCGTAGTCGAAAAAAGTTTAAGTAAACGTGTCACTCACGATCATGATTCCGACCCGAAGAACACACCGCCATTTTGAACTAACCGCGAACCCGGAAGTACAATTCATTCAGGTACGCCGGTCGGCCTTGAGACTAGAGCAGTGTCTGTTACCAGCCTGCAAACGGGGATAAAATAATTGAAAGCCGACCTTAGCTTTAATAAAACCGAAATAGGGACATTTCCTACAGAAAATGTTGACAAAATGTGGCAAAATAAATTTTGACAGAAATTATTTTGCAAGACTCGCGCTGACAAAAGACGAAGGCATGCCTTCCCCTTGTGTTTTTCGTAATAAATGATTTAATCATGAATGCCGTATACATACAAACAAACAGTATAAAATAATAAACAGTATAAAAGGAACAACGTACATGCAACATCAAAATAACTGAATAAAACTGCTAAACAGTTAGAATATCCTTATAACCAAACTTGCGAAAATATTGAAAAGAAATTTAGACCGGACACTAAGATACCGGCGGTGGTCTCCCGTCCCAGTAAAGCCTGTGCCACAATCGATCTCTGGAGGACGACAATGCGCCACATTTTTTTTGACAATCTGCTAAAATGATACCCGTATCGAGCGAACGGTTACCCCTAGAATTGGACAAAATGGTTAAAAGCGCCTTGGTCATTTAGGGAAATTATCGCAAATTATAATTTTTAAAAAATCTGCCACGCGGTAAAACTGCGGTTTGCTTATCATTTATCGGAAAATTCAAGTTCGGGTTATTCAACTCGTTTCGACGAGCAAATGTGCGTGTCCCACCACCAATCACCGAAAGGCACCAAATGGTTGTATTAGCAAAACCAGTTTCACAAAAATGTGTATGCTTTTTTATAATGTTGATACAATCAAGTTAGTTGATGTTATGTAAACTTTGCAAAACTCACATTTTTAGCTTCAGATGCACTTTATTTTGATGACTTCCGTTTCAGGTTACAGTGACGTTGGCTACCGCAATGAATACTTTTTTACGCCAAATCTCGACCAACTTGCGGCTGACGGGGTCATTTTTAGCCAATCATATTCACAGCACGTCTGCACACCGTAAGTCACTGTTAGAAGGCGCCAGTGTGAGAAACATTCTCAGAGTAAATCGGACAGAAATTTATTTTTAGAGCAGAACTTCATAAGTGAAATGGTTTCTAAGGCATTGTTCACTGTGTTGGAAATTTCTGACCTCACAAATTTCCTTGTATATCATTGTTCTTGTGCCGCGGGGCGCAATTCTTACTGCAACACCCTCGCTGCACAATTTTGGGTTATGGGGCGGAAAAGCGAATTAAAGGAGGAGGCAACCTTTTATCGTGTCACTTTTAGTAAAAATACGGTTCCTTGATTATCCCAGACATATGTTTCAGTTAATTACGACTTTCCGCAATTTTATTAAGTAGTCATGCTCTACTCCGGAAGTGACTTTTAGGCGGTTAAGAATTTCCCGCCATTTTGTTTCTGTATTCGAGTTTACCGTGAGGATCCGTTCCATCGTTGTTTCTTATTGGCGAGTATTCTGCGACAAGCTAGGATGTTACAAAACTCAATTACGTTGGATTTAGGGATCGTTTGCTTTGGTGTAGCCTGTAAATAGCGGAGTTGGCGACCCCTATCACAGACAGTGACGTGAGTGACGGAGACATTGTTCATAGGAGTGGTGACGTAGAATTTTTCACGCAGTCAGTGGGTGGATAATCTTTGAGCACGAGTATAGTGAGGCAGAATACGCGCAGACAGCTGTTGAAGGGGATGAGACAGAGACTGAGGACAGACGTGGTGGGACTTCTTGGTGCAAATGCACGGTGTGCACTATTGTGCTGACAATGGAATTCTTATGCTGTTCCCACTGGATGGTGACCTGGGCACACAAACCGCTTACATCCAGCCGTGCGACTCCATGGACACACGCTTGGCACCTTCTAAATAGCTTCAATACTTTAGTCAAGTCCACAGTAAACTTATCAAAGTTTGGCTCACCCGCCTCACCAGCCCATCCTCGCACTCAGCCTAAAATACAGGGGGTTCGTCGGTGTGCGGACCTTTTTACTGAAAAAAATCAACTAGGACTAAAAAAACGGGGCGACTATGTCCAGGCCTACGAATGGGGCTATTCGAAGAATTCTCCTCACTTTGTCGCTGCTGTACTAGTGGTGACTGAATTGCGCATGCGTCGCTGTCTGCATGTGAACAGCTGGTAAAAGACGGAATTGTTATCAAAATACGTCGTCGCGCTAAGCCTTATTATTGCTATTTTCCCGAGTGCAAGTCTTCGACAGGTGGTCACAAATTCCCAAAAGACCTAAGGTTACTACATTCGTTGAGAATTGCGGTCAAAATGGTCAACCAACTGACAAAAAGTGTGTGGATGCCGAAGCCCGGTGTGTGCTCTTTGCATTTCCATGGCATTGGGAGTCTTTATACTGTAACGTCACTTGGTAAGTTTTAGCAACCAGTTTCTATCGACATCGTTCGGTGATGTTATCCAAACCAGTTACCCCACAGAATAACGGGTTTATTGATCGAAACTAAGCGTTTTTTTTTTCGGAAACTCAACCGGGACTAGAATGCCAGGTAGGCTAGCAGCACATATTCACATAATACCAAATTGTCCTGGGTGGGAATGCGCCCAGCATAATAGGTGTATGACACGTGACGCTCAGAAGTCAAGGGTGACTTTTTCACTGCAGTTTCTCTTCAAAACTGTGCTATGTCCAATAAAATTCTCTAGATGAATGAATTTCCTTATTATATAGCGGACCCCACCCCCAGGACTACCACATTAGTTACCGAATTAACACGAATACGCTATTCGGTAAATGTTGTGACATTGCATTGGAATAAAAATTGACACCTAGAATGAATTTTACTCGTTGAGATCAGAAGTACATTTTAGGTGTCATGAATAATACACATTGTTAAATCACTTTTAGCCTGTTCCACATATTTTAATTCAGATCTTAAATAAGACTCGGATACAAAGATTGTTAGTTTCTACATATAAACATGAACAAGATGAAACGTCAAGTATGTTCTGCCTTACAAAAGTAGTTTGTCTTGTTTTTTATACTTTGCTAATATTTCTCTGACTATTCTGTTACAGGTGAGAGAAAACGACTGAAACCAGCCGCCTGGCTGTCTGTTTTACCTTTGTATAAAGTGAAAAGCAATCCTTCAGCAATAACCTGAGAGAATTGAACCTAATTCAGAAAGTCAGCCCTTAATATGCCTGATTATGGACTACGTTGCATTCGGAAAATTAAAATTCTTTTTAACAATGTTGCTTTTTGGATGTATGTGGTTGTTCAGTTTGCCATTTTGTTTTTAAATACACTGATAATTTTTTATTCTCGATTCTTGTGCATAGCAGATTCTTATCCAGCTAGCTACAATTGAAAACATACTTTTCTTGCATGTGGAACTTTTGTTTATATACAAGTTAACACAAAACTTAACATTGTTCAAAGGCGCTCTTAAGAAAGCTCTAAAAATAGTTACACACACATACAAATCAAATGCAAACAAAGGGAATACTTCATTTTGATCGCTGCACATTTCTATAGGTCAACAGGAAAATGACAATTCGCAAGCGTATTCGGTAATCATTTCTGCATTACATACATATACTGAGGGTCACTGTTGTCAAAATTACAACAATCAGATTCAATGCTGTGGCAATATACCGGCACAGACATTGGATGATTTTGTTTCATATGAAATTATCATAACCTAACGAGTCTCGTTGTTGACGGTGGGACTGAAATATCTGTCACATGGTTTTCAGCTCCTTGCATGATTAATTGCCAACACTTGACATAGTTTATTTGTAAGGATCTCATCTTTTAAATACGATTTCGAGGCCAGACCTCTACCCACAGTTACAAAACTGCGGGGAAGCAACGATTAGTATTTTTGGGGGAAGGGACCTCAAAACCGGCTGCTAAAAATTTCTGATAATTTGCCGCGGACTATAAAATACGCCGCCACATAACCAAGCGACACTTTTGTAATTTTACGGCTAAAGTTCGTGCTCTTTTGCACTTCAAATTCACGTCCGTCTAGCCTGAGGAGGTTACGTCAGCTTTAACTTTAAAGGGTAAGTGTGCTTTTTCATTTTGGAACGCATTTTTGATTTGGTGCATTGTGATCCCCTCTTTTGATATCCTCATGGTATCCAAGTATAATTCTGAATAAACAAATCACTTGTCTGTTTAGCAAACCACTTGTCTGTTTGTCAAAGCACTTGTTTATTTGGCGCTGGTGTCTATTTTGAACCTTTTCGCTGCCCATAGATATGGAGTAAACAAATAGTCTAGTAATGGATAATTGTCACGTACCCTTTGCCACTGGACTAGGATTGTAATCGTAACTCACCAATCAATATCGAGTTGATAGCATAAACATTCAGCATTGATTGATGTAACTGTCACTGATAAACCTGTTAGAAATCATTGCAAACAATAATACTGCTTTTATGTACGAAAAGATCCCGAGTGCTTCCTCAAGTATCGTAACACACATCACAACAAACAAAGATTAACCCGACTGGCGACTGCCACGAAGTCGACATCGGCAAGTAGGCCTACCTCAGTTAACAGGCACCGGTAGAATAAACATGGAATAATCGTTAAAATAATCACAAACCTTACCTTTGTATAAGGGCGAGCTTACTTCCTTTCATAGAAGCACCCTTTTCACGCAATCTCAGATTAAGTTGGCACTGCTGCAAGCCATTTTTCCATGTATTTAAAGGGCTCGCGAAATCGAGGCTGCTAACCTATCACTACTATTACACGCGCGCCCTCTAGTTAATGTTAATTTTCCGAATAGCCCGTTCATCTGCGCCGAATGCCTGTGGATTTTTGTCTCGTTTGCTCGGACTTTCTGTTTCATAGAGACCGCCCCGCCCCCCCCGCTGGGTGCGCAAGACTGCTCACAGGTTCTAGGCTAGGGGCGAATCACTGTTAGTTCCCGGACTTTCATGCTCTGGGGTACGGTCGGAGCAACGGATGACAGTAGATGAAAGGCCTACAGTCACTCTAGAAGAGAAAGCTTTAGTCGCGAGGCTTCTCGCTTCAAAAATGCACTTCTCGGGTGTGGCGGTGGGGCACTGCCGGGAATCAACGGCGACAGTATGCACTCTTCTTCAGGCGTTGTTTTGTAGGAACTTTCATCAATTCCTTGTTCATACATGTATCTCTTCTGTAATCCGACAGCATAAAATGCGTGCCACTCTCTCGATAATTCTCCACTGCTTTGTAAGTTGCGTGGAAGGGCAAAACAGCGTTCTTCACACGTACCAAAGAGCCAAGTACCGCGGAGTGTCATCTTTTGGAAAGCCATTTACTGGCGTACTCAAAGTGATTGTGAGACGATTAATGAGTACACCCGGTACGAAGCACCCGTGTGGAATGTTGACTGACTCGTAAACAAGCGCAAACGACGACCTGGCTTATCACAACCTAGGTAAAATAAGATTAAAAACCGGACGATCGCCGCATGAACATGAACTTTTTTATCTGTGCTGGGATCGTCCGATTTTTAATCTTACTGTGGCCATAAACTGATTTAACTAGGTAAAATATCGACTGACTCGACAGCTCACTCAATCACACTATACGAAAACAAATTGGCGAGAAATTCTTAATCCCTAAACATCACTTCTGGATTAAGACACAGCCATTTAATAAAGTTACGGGAAGCCGTTATTAACCGAAAAACATGCATGGGATAATCACCGAACAGGTTGCCTTCTCCTTTCACAACCTCACTTCAATGGTGGCCACTTCACCAGTTTACGCTTAGCAAGTTCTCAAGCCTTTCCGAGAAAAAATCGCCTTTTGTGGCGATCTTCCCTGATTTTATGTGGTCTTGCGTATCTCACTCTACGGAAGGCATCCTTTTTCCCTTCCAAGAGTCATGAATGGTTGGAATTTCTCTTCCACGTCACGAGTAAAAAGTATGTTGCCGATTTTTAAATATCCAGAACAGCATTCATTGGGGGATTTGCACTGGTTTTTACTTTCTCTTCTGGGATAGTGGGTCATTTCAATTACCATCTTCCTTGTATATGCTTTAGTACGGACTTATTGTTTATCCTCAAGTTAATTTTCAAAACTTTCAGGTCGATATGTAAATGACTGGAGTTTTGGAATTTTCCGTGTAAACGCGGATTTCCGCTTTTTTCTCTTATTCCCTCCGCGCCTTTTTGTTATATTTCCGCTGAAAAATTGGATTTGCCATGAAATTTTCGCCGTATATTGGTTTCTAACCGCGGCGTTGCCTACGACTCTAAAAGCGGAAACTGCTCTTTATGTTTTGGCGAAACAAAAATCGTAATTGCCGGGGCACCTGGGATTGCGTGGTTCATCATTGGCGTCTCATATGGTATTAATTACGGTGACAAATAGTGCGATTGTGCGGCCAAAAATGCGTGGAGCTTGGAGTAGATAGAATATTTCGTGGAAAAATAGGATAAAAGAAACGGTCAATGTGTTCGCAAACAACAAAGGTCTGGGTTTGCGCTCTGTAAACGTTGACAGAGGGACAATTGCGGCGTGCATGGCCAAATCGCGGAGAACCACCTGAAAACGATGAAACACAAGAAAAAAACGCTCTCTGAAAGGAAATTCAACCGTTGCATTGGAATCGTGGGATGTGAGTGATGTATGAAATTCTTTTGTTTGATCCCACGTGCAAGCCCGTGCCGGTGCAGTTGCCAAGTTGGCTGCTAGGCTCGAGTCGATTTTCCACGTGCCGCCGAAACGGGATACAAAGGGCTATTTTCGTTACTGCAAATGTGTTTTAAGTTGCCGTTGATGCATTCCAATTTGTTTTGACATCTTTCATGTTTTATTTTTGTTAAAAAGTCTTATTTTGACCGACTCTAGTTTTGCAGTTCAATAGAGAAGAGGTCACGTGGCAGGCTCCGAATGATCTGATTAGTCCAAGCCTTTGTTTACAAATTCTGCTAGCCTATTTTGAGTGTCCTTGTAGTTATTTCTTATGTCAGTTTGTTCTACACCAGCGTGGCTGATGACCATTTATCTCCTGTAAGTGCTGTTTTAAACTGAAATGTTTGGCTAAGTAGTCCATGCATTTATCAACATTTTGATGGCGTGGATTCCACTATGTGTGCGGCAGTTATGTTTTCCTCTCGCCAACGGAAAAGAAAACACATACTGGGATGTTCAGCGATGGCGAGTATCTGCCACGAATAAGACACGATTTGGACCTACATATTGGAATAGAAACTCACAGGCACATCATATTTTAAAATATTTTGTAGGTTTTAAATTGTTTCCGATTCAGGTAACCACGAGGACAATTTAGCATTTGAAAATTTTTACAAAATTATGTTGGCTTATCCTGCAGTTCAGAAGTATTAGATTGTCCAGGTCCATAATCATATAATAATTTTCGCATTGCTTTGTAAGTTCCAGTGCCACGTAAAACTGGCCTTATTATTGGTATTGTTTTTAATTTTGGCACTTAAATTATATTTCACTGAGTCCAAAACGTCAGAATGATGTCAGATTAAACAACCGAATATTTATCGCGGCCACGAACAGCACGTAACTGAATTTGCGCTTCTAAAATGCACTCATTATTTTGATGCCTAAAAAGACAACGGGAAAACGTCGTTGAACAATGAAAGTCTTTATTAACTAAGCTGACAAGTTCTCATCGAATATCATTCGCATAATCGGTTATAGGCAAAGGCGTAACTTGACTGTTTGGGAGAGAGGGGGAAGGTGGCATATGATGTAGCATTGCCGCAACGTACTAGGTGTAGGATAGTTTCACCCCCCCNCCCCCCCCCCCCCCGTGCGCCTAATGCGTACATGGTGGTATACCAGAGAACAGTAACAAAGAACCACAGCCCATGGAGAGGTGAAAATGGCGACAGCGATCCTAGAAGAGAACAAAATATGCTAGTCCGTCATTGAAGAAAAACACCCGAGTCAATACCTCAAACGGCAAAATATCCACTCGAGGTGATTGCAAAACACCCACTCAAGTCGACGGCATGTTCCTACCAACTCCTCCAATGCCAAACCTCTCCCATAAGGGAATCATTATTTAGCATATGAGTTATGGAGGAATATACTGCATAAAGGCCATTAATTGTTTTCAAGGTCTCGAACAGCCTATATGACGGGTTTGTATGCGTTTAGAACAGGCCAGCAACACGCCGTTATCCTGCCCGACAGGCCTCACTGCGTGCCGCTGGAACTAAAGATGTTGCCTGAGTATATGAAGGACCTCAACTACGCGACGCATTTGGTCGGCAAGTAAGAGGACAGCGCCACCTTACAGATTTTTAAATCATATTTAGAGTAATTGTATATGAGTTTTGACAGTGTGTATGACTGCAGGAATTAAAGAGGGGGAGAGGGTCATGTGATCTTAATCATTTGTAACGTCAGGAGCGAAATTTGGAGGTGCAAACAGGGTTTCTGAGTTGTCGAACTATGTCCACCCTCAATCATTTCTACCTTTTCTTCCGGTATCTTGTGGGGGCACAGAACAGTTCTCACAGGTGTTTGCATATCAGAACACCTGTTAATGGACGCTTCACCCTTTCTTCACTATGTCAAAACCTGAATGCAAAGAAAGGAAAGATTTGAATCATTTCACATCACAAGCCCTACAGGTGAGCATAGAAACTTTATTCTCTCTTGTATTTTTGACCCTTCACTCCCACTGAAACCCCCGCTCGACTAAGAAAAATAGGGGCAAAACCCCCCCAAACTCGGCACTTTTCACCCCACAACCACCAATGCTCGATTAAAGCCAACATTAGATTCCGAAAGCAAATTTCCTTACCCCTTCCTTGTTTGGGGGCTACCCGAAATTGCCACCTTTCTCAGTTGCTACCCAGCAATGTTATCAATCTCAACATGTTCACAAATACAAACAAACCACATTCACTTGGCCTACACGCAATACCTAACTAAAAATGCCCCTAAGCCTGGCCTACTGCTAGATTTTATTATTTTGGCAGTGCAAATTGGCCGCGGCCGCAGCCTAACTGTTTATGATCAGTGCCACCTGTGTAAGCTGGAAGTCAAAGAAGTCACGCTTTCAAGAAAACATCATTACCACCGTGTTTAAGACACTCTTTAAACATCAGAAAAAATAATTAAGACTTACTACCAAATGATGCTTTTTTCAGTATGACGTCACTTGTTTTCAAAACAAACAGAGTTTAGTTATAGAATTCCAAAGTCAATTTTTCGATGATGAACCATAAGATGGCCCCCGAAGTCGAATGAGACGCATCAAAATTGATTAGTTTTTTAATTATTTGTTTGTGGAAAACAAGTACATACAGAGTTGAAGATTTTGAGCTACTCATTTATTAGCGACATGTTTAGTTTGATCAAACTATTTCTCTGTTCTAAATTTGAGAAACATAAAAAAGATATTTATCGTGAGAACGCAAATTAGGCAGAAGACCCGCTGGAGCATGAATGAAACAACTCCACATAGTGAAAGGAAAAACACTTTGCGTTTTTTCAAATTGAAACCTTAGGAAAATGATGCATGTGACAGCTAAGGAAAAGCATGTCCGTGTAATTCAACGAGGAAAACCAAGCGGGCGACGGTCCCAACCACGCTCGCCTCGTTTAGTATAGTGATGGAGAACTGTAATGTTCCCGGTATATCTGTCATTTGCTGCACTAGCTCCGCCAGTTCACCAGGTCGATTGGTTAAAACATGCGTCGATTGGTTCTCGATGAAGTCATCGAACCTACAAACCAATCTACTGCCTTAGCCCATTGAACCGACTGAACAAGTAGAAATAATTAGCAGCCACTGTCATTCCAAAGCTTTTGCGGTGTAGACAGTGGAATGAAAGATTGGCTGCATTTCATTGACTTCGCCGATTCCGCAGGGTCAACGGGCTGACACATAGGGTGTAAGCAGCAGGTTTTCACCGGAACCAATCAGATGTTTTAGCCTGTTAACCTGGCGGAGCAGGCGATGTCAATCAAGTGCAGCCAATGTATAGTGTCAGGATAACTTTTAAGTTAATATTTTTTTGAAAGATGGCATCTTGGTCAGTGTAGCTGGAACTGCACGCCTACATATCGTGGGTTTGACTCGTTCTATGGAAACTACAATGGCAGGCTGGACTACTTTCAACATACTATTTTTGGATACAAGGATCTGCGCGATAACAAAGTTCCTGTTACGGACCAGGTCGGAAAATATGCTACGGTAAGAAGACCGAACTTACAGCACTCTCAAACCTTGTTTGGTCTATTTACAGATGACAACGACTTTCCGATTTAGTTTTCTGAAATGTGATATTGCTGTATAACTCTCGTCAACTCTCAATTGTTAGCACCAAATCTAAAAACTCCTCTCGAAGTGTACTAAACTGGCGAGCGGGACTTACGCGTTAGGTGAGTTACATGGCAACTGTAGGGAAAGACCGCCCATCAAGAACCACTAAAAATTCTTATGGACGCAGTGAACAAGTGTTTTTGTCGAGTCCACAATTGGGATATTAATATTTAATTGCATTTAAAGCACAAACAATCAATCCTGCAGACGTTGTGCAGTGAAGCATGACCAACAAAAGAAGGGATTCAATTCGTTCTCGGAATTATAATAATGGTACGACACGAAATAACGCGAAACACACTTTGTTGCAGCTAATCCGCGTTTTCACGAATTGTATCTTTGTTTGGGTTTTCAGACCTTGCTGTCGGAAAAAGCTGTTGATGTTATCAACAACCATGATGTCAGCAAGCCCCTCTTTCTTTACATGGCGCACTTGGCACCACATGAACCGATACAGGTAAGAATTAATTGTTCATCTAAAATGTAAAAAGTGATATATATATATATATATATGTATGTATGTATGTATGTATGTATGTATGTATGTATGTATGTATGTATGTCACTATAATTTGGCAGTAATCTTTCTCGTATTCATATCTCATTGAAGACACGAATTTGATCTGTTTTTACAAGTTTAATTTCAAGTTCTTTCAAACTCTCTAAATAGAGATCTTGTCTTTACATCACAACAGTGCAATAAAAACATAATTTAAAAAGCGATATTTCGAGACACATATCTCATCTTCAGGCTACTATTTACAACTAGTTCACACTGAAACTCCCATCATAAATGACAAATGCAATATAACACGTGAAGTTGGCATGCGCAACACACATATATAGGCCTACGAGTGGCGTACATGAAATAATATCCCACTCGACATTATTCCGCGTATCGACCGACACCGAATTGTATTTATCCCATACGCATCGAATTCGTGAGTTTCTTTTGTTTTCTTTCGGCATTTTGTAAATACTTCACCCTGACTGTTTACGTTGCGAATCACAGCCTATTGTGTATGTACGTTCGCGTTATGTTGCTAACTTACTATAGTAAAAGAAAACAGTTTTAAATGTAACGGTTTATTACTTGAAATTGATAAAAAGTGTGAAAACGAAAGTTATCGTGCGTTGAACGTGTATCATATTTCGAAAAATAAATAAATAACAAGAATATTTATAACATTGTAAAATCCTCATCGGGTGGCTGCACTCATTCATGAAACTAGGTCATTAACCGGAGCGCGTAGCCTACACGTCGTCTGTTTTCACGAAGATGTTAAAAGTGCCAAAGCTCCGTCGAATATGCCTGTTGTAGTAGCGTTATTGCAGGTACGTTGCCGCATTTCTACGGACTCTGTAGCCTTGGTACAAAGCTGTATACTAAATATAAGACAGTCTGTTGATACAGCTAGCTGGCTGGCATGGATAGGTTCACGTGTTGCTTGGACGGTCGTCGTTGCTGCTCGTGTAATACACAGGCGTCCTCAGCATCTGATCGTCCCCAATACACTACATATAATACTACAAGGTATGACACTCCCGACTAGAAATTCCACGGGTGCTTCACTTCAGCCGTCCATAGCAAACATAAAACTCAATAAATTTACACAAAACAGGGGTTCAACAAAACATGAAGAATTATTCTTTCTCCCAATACCATTCACGGTGTCCTGTTACGGCGACTTCGTAAGAAATTCGCAGTCAAAGTACAAAAATGTTCACAAAAAGCCCCCCCACACGTCCTCCCTGGGCCCGTCGAGGACAAGGACGGTACGGAAATTGCCGCTTTGTCGCGTAAAGTCACGATGTCGCTACTTCCGTAACTCACCGGCAATTTCCGTACCGTCCTTGACCTAGACGGGCCCAGGGTGGACGTGTGTGGGGGCTTTTTGTGAACATTTTTGTTCTTTGACTGCGAATTTCTTACGAAGTCGCCGTAACAGGACACCGTGAATGGTATTGGGAGAAAGAACAATTCTTCATGGTTTGTTGAACCCCTGTTTTGTGTAAATTTATTGAGTATTGTGTTTGCTATGGACGGCTGAAGTGAAGCACCCGTGGAATTTCTAGTCGGGAGTGTCATACCTTGTAGTATTATATGTAGTGTATTGCGGACGATCAGAAGCCGAGGACGCCTGTGGTGTAATACTGTCGCCGATAGTATCGGGTGCTGTCATGGCCAGTGACAACAATGTTTAATATTCACGAGGAATCGGTGCCTGAGTTGCAGACGATATAATATATAGAAATTGAAAACTGAGACAGAACTGTCATTTAATTAACAGTGACTGTCCTGTTCCAGAAACCTGGTTGCAAGTTTAGTGGTATTTACACTGCTACAATTGTATTACTTTAAGCTATTTTCCGAAAGTTGGATAATCTAACCGGCTAACGACGTCGAGTCGACATTGACCTACCTATTGAACCTTTAATGTCAGAGGTCACTGTTGAAGTAGTGCGGGGGGTGAATACGGAAAACATTATTACATGGCCGTATTTCCCTCGACAGATCCAACGCGTATGGGATAAAAGCATTTATCTTGCAACCTTAAACGTTTTGAAAATGGTCTTCTATGGAGCCGTTTTGTAAATCCATTGAAAGTCGTCACGACAAGAAACATACTGTGTGCCCAATGTACTGAATTTTGTTTCTGATGCGGACAAAAACACTCGACCGCGGGACAAGTAAACTCATAAACAACATTACATCTAGCAACAGTGTGGACCTTCTCACGACTAATATTGTTTCTCATCAATAAATTAGAGATCTTCATATTCTTGTAATAAATAATTACATCTAGCTTGTATTTATGATTAACAACTCTTACATTATTATCATTTCTGATGTGCGTTTCACTGTGAACTAGTTGTAAATAGTAGCCTGAAGATGAGATATGTGTCTCGAAATATCGCTTTTTAAGTTGTTTTACCTACTGATGTCGTTTGGACTTTTATTGCACTGTTGTGATGTAAAGACAAGATTTCTAATTAGAGAGTTTGAAAGAACTGAACTTAAACTTGTAAAAACAGATCAAAGTCGTGTCTTCAATGAAATATGTATACGAGAAAGATTACTTCCAAATTATAGTGATGTATGTGTGTATATATATATATATATATATATACATATACATATACATATACATATACATATACATATACATATACATAATATATATAGATTATTACATGGCGAAGTTGTTATCCCCCGTTATATAGAGCCCGAGTGGATTTTGGAGAATTATCGCCCGAGGGGTTATTACACGGTTGTATCTGCCATTTGACGCTAATATTGTGGTATAAATATATTTATATATAAAGGTTATACAACGTACTTGTGGTTATTATATCGAGATTCGTGATATGCAAAAGTGGTTGAACGAGGGCGAAGCATTCACTCCCATTGAGGCCTGTGTCAGTCATTCTTGATCGATAGTTCAATGAGCATTGAATACACATATACCGTAGTGGTATATTCATCGTGTACACATACACGGTTACATTGGTGATACCACAGAAATGGCTATTAAGCCTACATTTCAATTCAGATATGTCCATTTTCGTGATTCGAAACTGAATATGAGTTGACGGATTCTGTTTTAGGTGACGGCCGAATATGAAAATTTATGTGCGCGCATACAAGATGCAGGTCGACGGAAGTATTGCGGTAAGTTGACGTGGACGTTGGACCCGTACACAAAAACAAGACGGACACTCTTTCCCAGTGCGGAAGATCAGCAGCACTGTCTGTCAAAGGATGAAACTTCTCATTCCAAAGCAATCAGACTCTTTTGTCTGTGCACGGCGCGAGCCTGTACACTCACAATATTTTTATCGCGCATGCTGTTCCATCTATTCTCACGGACGCACATACCCTTTCCGGGGCTATTTTCTCGTGCTGCCTGCACACTATGTTGGCGTCCAATAGATAATGGCAACACATTTCTGGAATTAAAAGTAAAATGCAATTAGCGGGAAGAGGAAACAGTCGGCTGTGCCCTTGTTGGGAGGGTTCGCCTATGCGATGTCATTTTATGACCAAGCAGAACGATACGATATATACTGTCAGTCATCCAGTTAAGTTGATACTATAGAAGAAATGAATCAAACACTGGACTTACGGATTGCGTTCTCATCCCGAGTGCTTCGGCAGATCACTAAGTTGTCATATGACTCGTCGTGATCAACAGTACAGTTTGCGAGGGATACACGTAACACACTGAAACCCGAGAGGAAGTGTATACTTGTGGTCTTACATCGGTTCTTGCAATACACGCTGTTAGTGGTCCTCATTCTCGTGGACAAAATACAGTGAACACTTGGTATGCTCTTCCTCCCGACGACTGTCCATGCATTTGCGGGGTGGGTCCATTCAGGTCCATTTTTACATCAACATGCCTGGCCGGAAATTAACTAGGAAAGAAATAGCAGAGAATTCCAATATTCTCTGTGTAGAAAATGACACATTTCGTTCAAAGATTTTGAAGTCTCTGTTGATAAGTCATGAACCTGTGCTAAATGAGCAGCTCCCAAGTGTCTGAACCATACTGTGTGTTACATTCACAATCCCTTGCCCTTCTACCCGCCGTCACTGTTTCTCTCGCTTCCGCCTCCGTCTTTCATGCATGCATGAATGTATTATGTATGTATGTATGTATGTATGTATATATGTATGTATGTATGTATGTATGAACGTATTTGTATGTTTGTATGTATGTATTTTTGTTTGTATGTATGTATATTTATATGTATGTATGTATGTATGTTTGTTTGTATGTATTTATGTATGTTTGTATGTATGTATGCACGGGCTAAAAATCAATCCAACATGTTCTGTATTATCAGGAATGGTTGCAAGTTTAGATGAAAGTGTCGGCAACTTGACTTCGGCGTTGAAGAGCAAAAACATGTACGACAACACCATCATTATTTTTGTATCGGACGTAAGTAAAGGGCACATGTAGCGTCCCAAACATGATTGGTAAATGTGAATCGACCCCGATGTTGATGCTGGGTTATACGAAGACCGAGGGAATGCAGCGTTGTTGTCCCGAGTTCTATGCAACCACGACATATGTTTTATTATACGACCACTGGTGCTTCATTCCTGATTGGCATCTGGTTTGATGTACTATCATCGTTTGATCGGTCAGAGGTTTATGGTTTGTGCATCTTGGAATTGGTCCCTTCATTCACGAATTGCGGCACCTGTCATTTAAGCGGCTAGAATGAACAGTGGTGTTTGCACACCCACCCATCACCTTATAACATCACCTGTATCACGTTATGTAACCAATCAAATGACAGGACTGTCAGTGGTCGTGTAACAAAACATTTTTGCTTTTACAATGCTAGGGCTCCGTTACGCCGTAAAATGTAACAATTTCGTAAAATGTAACAGTTGTTACATTTTACGTTGCTAAGTTTATCCTAAATAACGTAGAAAATAAATCTGAAACTAAATAAGGCGATCCAGATCCTCTTAAGGATACTATTGTTCACGAAATGTAGAACATATATAGGTAAATAAAACAACAAGAATGGATCAACTGAAATTGTCGGATACATTAACGTCTTTCGTCAACAGAAACAGAAATAAAGTAAAATCAAATTGTGGGTGAGAAAGGAAATACAGACCCTGAGAAAGACATTCTGTCCATAAGTAAAAGGTTCAGAATAGAATTGTATCGTTGAGAAAAATCCTTTTAGCGAGCACGCTCAAGCGATTCGTAAGTCGAAGACACAAGAACTCTAGAACAACTCTCATTTACTTTTTTTGCAAGACGTTGTCTCGTTCACGATGTTGAAATGTGCGTGTTTCAACAGAGTTGAAGTCTTCAACATAATTGACCACCCTTCCAGTCTAACACAGGTCCAGGTCTACTATATAGACTAAGACATTGTGTTCTTATGTATTTTCTTATGTATTTTTTGTGGATTTGTCTTGCTGAGAAATGCAAATTTTGAAGTAGAGAAACAAAACAGATTCAATTTCTCGGGTTTTATTCCAGAACGGAGGGGAGAGGGTAGTGTCAAGAGGAGGTAAAGGTTACAATTATCCATTGAGAGGCGAAAAAATAACATTATTTGAAGGTGGAACAAGAACAATTGGTTTCGCACACAGTCCCCTTTTAACCAAAACGGGATACACTCACGATGGGTAAGTTGACGGTTAACCGAAAAGAAATTCAATTTTGGTTACTAACTGGAGTTGTTGAATTTTGAAACTCTAGTTTTATATATGTAACCGTTTAGTCGTTAGTTCAGCAGTTCACCAACCTGAGTAGTGTTCTGACAGATGAAATATACAAAAAATGAAATACCGCAAGCCACAAATCGTCACCGAAACACGAAGCAAAAATTTGTGAATCATATCACCCCAATAAAAATCGTAGTTGTGTGCTTGAGGTTGTGTTTCCGACTTTTATTCGGGTCAGTATTACCGTTGGTCTCATCATTTTCCTTACTCAGGTCAAAATTAATTGCTGTACTTGGGAAGAACTCACAATTCGTTATAATTATTCGAGGACAGGCTCAATAGCTTAGTTTAGTTGCCTCCCATCTATGAGCTGAGCATGGTCTGTCAAATACACATCCATATGACTAAGAAACCAGTTGAGAGAAATTTTATAAGGGTAACTGGTCGAAATATAAGTTTGCCTTTCTGACAGAGGACGTCGTGTTCACAGCTCAGTTTTGAAGCCTATTCAGAGTTATGTTAGAAAAACCACTATTTTGGTTGTTTTCGGGTGCTTCGTTTTCGGGTTTAAAAAACAGTTACCTCTCCCGGCAGTAGAGAATGGGCTGAATGGATTTCACTGATCGCTTCAACAGGAAGATTCGCGAGCTCTAACTTACCGGTATTCGGGGTTTGAAGATTGAGATTTCTATTCAGCGACCTAATTTACACCATATTGGTACTCAGAGGTGATTTTTGAAATAGCCACACCACCATGATATTGAAGTTAACTGTCCCTCCAGACGGCGATCAGGTCTTTGGCGTTGAGCGCCACCCACAGACCCCATGCAATGCGGACGAGAGGTTTCATTGGTAAAAACAGCGTTTTTGAAAACGCCTTTCCTGTTATCATAATGCCAGCGAGGTGAGATGTACTAATGTCTCAGGGAAAGGGTAATATTATGCAAAATTGATTAAATACACGACGCTTGTCGTTATTAACAGTCTTTGTTCCGTTCCGTTCGTATCCTCGGAACAAAGTTCTACACTCAACAGAACATTGGTGAAGCAACTAACCAAGAGGCATGATTAAAAGACGCACAATAATTTGAAACATACTTATTTCATTCTCAAGTGGAAATAAAATGACGCGGAAATGCCACAGAGCATAAGCTGGAGACATACACAGTGGGACACGGTAGGTGCGAAATACTGCAAAGAATGACAAATGAAGGGGGGGGGGACATGAAAGTCATGCAAACAAGTGTAACGTGCGGAGCGACCCTACTTGCTCCTCATTCAAAACACGCTCCTTAAATGCAATCAAAAGGGACTCCAATACTTTCAATCCCGTCAAGAAATTGTTGAAAACACGTCAATTTTGTTCGTAAAGCACGATGTGCTGCGATTGAAAGTATTGCAGTCCCTTTTGATAAAGAGGGAGAACTTCGATCTCAGACGGAATCAAAAAGCTAAACTGAATCGGTGAGCTTAAAGTGATCAAACAATGAGAGGGACTGACAGTGAAACTTATGCTTCTGCTCTTAAATTAATGAAATCAACGTATAAATTGTATTTCTGTCCACCAAATCTTCGTCAGGTGCAAGCAGAAGTCAATTTCGTGATCTCATTACTCTAGAAAGCGCGTATATGAAAAGTTACCTGTATTAAAAAGATTGTCATGATTAGTGTTAGTACCTCCAAATATTCACGACATACCCTCCAAGTTAATTTGAGAAAAAAATGTCTGTAAGTCAATTCTAGTTCAGGTAGTTATCAGTGGTATAGCCAGAAGTTTCCAAAAGGGTGTCAAGCGGGATTTTTTGCCACCGTGGAGTGGTGGTGGACTGGCGACCACGTATATTTTTTGCACTGGACAGGTTTCAGGTAAAATATAAGTTGAAATGAAAGGTGGAATATAGGGTTGACATGAAGAGGAAAGCATTTCTTGTTACCCTGTACCTGAGCATGTGAGAATGAAGTACTTGTTTCACAATTATAAAGGCCTACTATAGTAACACAATTAGTCAAAGGAATGAACTTGAATCTACAAATAGCGTATACAGTATATACATGCGCGCACCCAGCGGGCTCGGGGGGCCCGTTTGACGAAGTGGGCAAAAAGGTCCGCCTCATAGAAACAAAAACTCCGAAAAAATTTGAAAACGAGACACAAGTCCATTAAAAAGTAATGAACTATCAATATTCGGCGAATGCACAATTCATAACTCTGAACGTTCGCCAAGAAACTTTAGTAAAAGGTCCATATTCTCTAAAATTCGAGCGCCCCCCCCCCTCCATTTTTTAGGCTGGGAGTGCGCACAGTATAGAGTTCAAGAAGCAAGTCAACGTTTTTGTTCGTGTTTGAATCTCTTCACAAAGGTAAAATCTTAATAAAATTAAAAAGATTTTGCTTTTTCCTCGAGTTGTTGTCTTTTTTCAGCATGATCCATGCAACCGACTGGTTTTCGACCATCATTGGTCTCGGAGGGGGTACAGCTCCAGCTAATGTTGATGGCTTTGACCAGTCGCAACTCATTTTAAACGGCGACGTTTCAAACAGAACTGAGTTTGTTTACAACATAAACAACTTCACTAGCGGACCACTCAGAGCGGCGATAAGGTATGAAATGTCTGTTGGCCTACACAATTGTTCTTCGTCAGGATATACAACACAACACAAATTCTTCTCTCCATGAAAAGCATTTATTAAGCTTTTATTCGTAAATTTCAAGTTTTGTTTACCCAATTAAATTAAGTCACACGAGGTTCATGTGAGTGGTGAGCGGTCTCTAATGCGGCTGCCTAACAGCATTTCACCTGACATCAGTAATGAAACTGCAAACTTCAAATGTTTGTGCAACACTAACATATTTCATCAGTGATGTTTTAGCCCCGTGCAGGGATTGGGAAGGTATCGTGCGCACAAATATAAGCGCCATGCGGGTCAATGTTGTAGACTCGTGGATAATTTCAAGTTTAAATGCTTTCGTTTGTTGAAAATTTCAGGTGTGGTGACTACAAATTGCTTGTGTGTAACCCAGCTTTCTTTTATCCGGAATCAGACGATTGGTTTATTCCGCCGGAGTTTACGCAAGATGATGCAAATGGCTGCGGCAAGAAATTGAAACGAAAGCGCCGGAGCACGACCACAGACCTGTTGTTTAATTTAGCTGGTAAATAGGGACGAGATTCAAGCATTCATCTTACTTTCAATCAGCGTTGAATGTATTACGTTAGCAATCTTGCAAGTTTGGCGAGAGTTCACACAAGATGGCGCTAGTAGAATGCACGCTGACATTTTATGGCTCGCGATCTAGAATCTCGTGAAGGGTGCTAGACTTGTCACGAGCTTCCCTTGCAATACGTAGTGATATTTCCCGATGTCTTGCGTTTTTGCGTCCACGGAACGCGGCATGTTATGCAGACCAGTTCTAGCAAAAATTTGAGTCTACGTACTGAAACGGTTGGAATATGTTTAAAGAGAAATCGTTCCTGTCCACAGTCTCACTGCAAATTGCCAGGTTCTCTTCCCAACTCAACACATTCGCGAGAAAAGTTAGTAAGACAGAGTGCTTTGCTTCTAATACATGGCGATTTCTGGCGAAGATTTGTTTTATACCGGGTTTCTGCTAACTTCTTGCGTCAAATGAACGCGGCCCACAACTTGTCAGCAGGTAAGCACGCAATTAAAGCCTTCCCAAGCATGGAACCTGCTCAGCGTCACCTTCAGTTGTGGCGAGTAATTTGGACTCATCCAAATATAATTAGGTCTGTCGTACTTGACTCGAAAACTAATTTCTAAGAACGTCAAATACCGACCAATTTTACATAACGCTAAATCGTCGTGAGAGACCGTCCGGAGTTGGTATATGGTGTAACTCCGCCGACGGTCTCGGCTCAACAGAAAATAACAGTCTTACTGTGAGTCTACACCAATGTAATAAACGAGACTAGTTCTACTTGCCGCGTTAGCTGTAGGTATCATTATCTCTTTCATTACACAAAATGTGTAACTGGGCAAAGCCTTTCCAAACTAGTGTATATAAATCAGTGGAGCACGATACCCCTGAGGTCCCTGTCAAGTCCTCACGACAATTCTACGTTATGGTTTAAAAAAATAAGTCGTTTTGGTCCGATCAGTGATGACGTATACTCAGATGTGCCGACTGAGCCGATACTTGGCCATCCAAAAAAGTCACCTGCCCTCCCAGTTCGCACTGATCTATAAGAGACAAGTTTACGTGCACACTCATATTATTTGAAACAATCGTAATCTACCTAGATGCGATTTGCCGTGTCGGACACTTTGGAAATGACACGACACGAAAAAATTCAGAAACATTTGAAAGAAATTCGTGGACTTCCGAAGTAGCGAAAATAGGCTGGACAGCGAAAGTATTGGAAGTGATGATTGTTGTAGTATCCAGCTTTCTCTAAGAACGTCAGAAGAGTTCAAGAGACCTGAAATAGATTGTTCACCTTCACGCCGTTGGTTGTTGCAATTGTAAATCGTATCATATCTGAAGGAAGGTCAATGCAATTGGTTAGTTCAACACACAATTATAACCGTAACTTTGATAGGTTCTTTTAAGACGATTGATACGTGTTCGACAACTGGCCAACCGCGTCATTGGCGCGCCAACAGGTCCGAAATGACTCATCACAATTAAGGTGACGCAAGGCGCGTTCCATTCTTATGTCACTCGACGTATTTCAAACAACGTGATCTGACGCAATTTGACACGTGAGTGACTCTCGTTGAATGCATCCCAGATCTACTAGTAAAAAGGACGACACACACTCTATTTGGCACTGATTCATTTTAACTGATTCAGAGAAAACGCACTGAGCTTCTGACATTAATCGAAATTTAAGTTATGGCTGCTCAGACAAGGCGCATTTCGTTGACAGCAACTTGAAGGACAGTTTAGTCTAAGAGTACAGACTGGTCTTGGACGTGGCCTTGAGCGTCTCTTGACAGAAATTTGAAGCAATGGTAACACACAACGACAACATTGTTTGCGACGATTAGATTTTTGTAATGAACAGTTTAACTGCGGTAGTTTGGCGGAGTAAATATAAACTTCGCCTAACCCCTCTGAGAGCTTTGCTTCACTGTGGCCTCTGTTTCGCCTTTCAGAGGATCCAGAGGAGAGAGTGAATCTGATCAGTGAAAAACCTGAGGTGGCCAAGAGAATGCGCGAACGCCTGAACCAATACGTCATGGAGATGGTACCCGCCAACTTCCCGCCAGTGTCTCCAGCCTCAAACCCAGAAAACTTTAATGGAGTGTGGTCACCCGGATGGTGTTAATGTCCAATCGCTGAACACTAAAGTAATGAAATCAAAAACCGGACAATCGCCGCACAAATAAAAAAGTTCTTTTTTATTTGTGCGGCGATTGTACGGTTTTTGATCTTATTGTGGCCAAAAACTGATTTAATAAAGTAATAAAATATTTGGTAGCGTTTTCATATTACGTTGAAATGTGTCCAAGTCTGCACCGCGAATGTTACAGCGGTTGGTGGGGGGAGAGGACGGGCATAGCTATGAAAGTATATGAACTGAAAATACTTAACGTGACGTCATTTTGACGTTATTAACCCAGTCAAATAAAATAAAAATGCCAAAACTAAAAACGGATTTACGGAGCTCCGTAAATTACTTAGCACTTCGAAAATTTATTACCTGGCCATAGACCTTGTCAGTCGCAAAGCTCACTGGTTGAACTCCCCAGGAACATACAGTGGGTGCAAATGTTGTCGAAGCACACCGGCGGTTAATCCAAGTTAGTACACATTTCAGTTTCTAAATTGCCCCGTGGTTACGAGAATCAGAAATAAGACCAAAGCCTGCAAGATTTTTGGAAATGTGATGTGACCTGTGCATTTCTATTTCGGGTCCAACTCGCGTCATTTAGTGGCAGATACGTCATCACTACTAAACATCTGATTTGTTTTCTTTCAAAACTTTCGTGTGAGTACTTAAAACTCTTGAAGAGACTGAAAACCGTTCTGTAATAAAATACAATTTGGAACTGATATTTCTGGATCGGTCCTGTCAAGATCTTCTCTTACTGCAAGAATGTAAAATAAACAAAATTCAGCCAATTTTGGACAAAATGGTGGAAAAGTGAAGTGACGCTTCGCCTCACACCCGTGACGTGGTGTTCACGAACACAGCAAGTTGTGAAGAGATAAATCCTCACTCAAGTTCTTTATTTTGATAGGCAATTTGACACTTTGCTGTTTCAATTTCATGCTCGCGACGCACTTTAATCACTGGTTCGACTTCTGCTATGCATTTCGTACTTGGGTTACACGTAAATCTCCCGGCGACTGGTGTGTATAAAAATGAAATGTTGACCTACTTTAAAGTGGACCACAATACACCAGCTTGTCCCACTTAATATGCTGGCCCCTCCAGCACGACCTAGTTGGATTCGATGCATTGTGAATTGACTTGACTGATAAAACGTTTTTGTGATAATTAAGTTAATTAAGCACTGCAGATTCAGTTTACACTGCGCGAATGATTAGTTGAAATAATGAAAACGGATAAAGGATGTATAGGTTACACTGACCAAAAACAAGTTTTCACCGAATAATTAACCGAAGTCCTTGAGATTTTCACGTATTGCCACATAATCGGCTTTTCCTAGGCTTCGGAAAATCGACTTAATTTGAACTTAGGAACACGAATCCACGAAAACAGCTTTTGTGGATATCGCTGAAATTTTCCAAACTTGATATTATCAATCAATCTCAAAAACGATATAATGGCCTAGTTTTTGCATAACGTAACTAAGACGATACGACGTCCATTTTTTTCCAAAATGAATACCTTACGTTTTGCGAGTTGATTTGTCATAAAATCAAACTAAAGGGCTAATCCGAAAATTCCTAACAGCGTTTTTTTGGTAACTGGTGAAGTTTTCATTGAAAGAGGGTTTCATTACAATAGACCGAGGGGTTATATTGCTATGAATGTACCTTTCTTAAACATAAAATTTTGACTTAAAACGGGTGTGAACATAATGATAATAATAATGATGATGATAATAATGGCACATAAATATAAAACATATTTGTGTATTCCCCGATCTTTTTTCTTTCGGTAAGTATATACTTTTACTAGTTAAGGACAAAGCCTAGTTTTTTTGATAAACCAGTAAGAATGGAGGCCACTAAATAAAGTTTGATGTAAAGTTTGAAGAGACAGAGTGACATAGTGAGATAAGTGTTCAGCTTAATTCCTTTGCTCAAAGTCGTGGGTTTCGAGTCTCATAGGGACACACAGTTTGGCACTTCAGTCATGTCTCTAGCTCTTCAGCTCGGTTTTAAGTATACAGCATAAAATGGTTTCAAGTGATCAGTGCAATGGTCCCATCTAAGCACTCAGCGCACATCTAGTAGAATGTGCACCAGGCCGCCTGCAGTTATATAGAAACTATACCAGGTATTTTTTTTTCAATTGTAAAATCATGATTTTAACTCATTTAATTATACACAAAGAGTAGCAAGGAGTTTATTTAAGAAATAATTTTCAATGAAAAAGGCGACAGCAGCCCTGTAACATGGTAATGGCGATGGGTAGTTAAGCTTAATTGTGATACGCACATCATAATTGACAAGTACACCAATTTCCATGCGTTTATCGAAAAGTGAATAAATTTGGCTCTGAAAACCTCCACTATCACACGCAAAGCCAGGGCTTGGAATGACCAATGACAAAAAGAGAAAAGTTTCCAGGTGATGTATTGTTCAACAAATAAATAGGCTTGTGTGATTAAAATATTTTTGTTACTTAAAATTTAACTGAAATAAAGTCCCTGAAAGCGTAAAGGCGTAATCCGTGGTGTACCATTCAATACGCGAAATTCCGTTGTTTCGGACCTCAGCGACGGGGTTCCCAATTGAATCTGTCAAAAACAGGCTACAGCAATAATTTAACGACTCGCGTGACAAAATGTGAATTGCCTTCCATGCGCCCTTAGAAAATTAATGCATCTGTGTGCTAAACTGAAAATGGGTCTTCAGACTTCTGCTTAAAGATACCATTTCCTTTACTTTCACCTATTTAGATCACAAAATGAGGTGTATCAGTCGAAAGATATTAAAATTAACACTTTTCGGAAATTACAGCAATCTACACACTCCTGTTATTTTACTATTAATTTTTTATAATTTATAAAAAGTGGGGGGACCTTCAACATTACACACCATGGATTTTTGCACATTTTGAATTACCGGTGGCCACAGAATAAATGTATGACGTAAAATTTAGCTAAACCCATGTTTATTTTGTGTAATTAGCTCGAAATTTTGATTTTTCTTTCAATTTTGCCAATTTTCACATTTCCCGCCATGTGACGTCATGGGTTGAACACAAGAGATCAGTGACTAGCATTGAACAATGGCGGAGAGCAGTGAATTTGAAAGCGACGACGATTATGAGCAAGAATTGAATGAATACTATGAAGAAACGTACGGGAATGGCGGCCAGAATGAGGAAATGGGGTTGCACGAAAGCGAGAACAAGTTTAATGAGCCGATGTTTCTGAATGATAAATATTGTCCTTTATTGAACCAGGCCTTCATCGTAACATCTCCTGTGACTGGAGTCGAAACACGAGTCCTCAAAAATGGGCAGAACACAGAGTGGCCCCGGACCGAATCGCTTCGTCCACGATGAGGTCCCACACTCTCTTTCGGCGCGCGAAGCGATGCCACTTCTGCGTAACTTTGGTGTCCTTCGGAACACCGAGACGTTTTCTGCCTGGCTGCTGTTGCTGCAGCCTCCGGAATCACATCTTTTGATCCCTCTACGAACCAGCTTTCGACGCTAAATGTACTTTGCTTTCACTTCACTCTATACACTTTGTCTCTGATCCGAACAGTATGGCGAACGACTTGGGTTCAACCCATGACGTTGTACATGATTATTATTTTCTCAATTTTTTGCGTGTTTCTTTATAAGCTGTGCACTAAAGGCACTGAAATCAAGTAAGATATAATAATAAAATTTATTTTGAGGTACTAGAGTCATGTTGTGTACACTTTCTGCGAAACATCATTATTTATGCGACGAGACATTACCCATAATGCACACGAACCAGCTGACGGAAGAGCAAGATGTTCAGCACAACGATCGAGGTGAGTTAGGTGTTTTGGGACTTGAAGTTGTCAGCTAAACACAAGGAATCAGAACGGGTACACATTTGGAAAGCATAGTGCTTGATTTTTACTCGAAAACAACTAGTTTAATTTGTTCTGAACCTCAATTCTCTCAACTTTATGTCGCTATCATGAGTCATTTGAAGTCAACGTAGCCTTGTACTTGTCTATACTAATCCTTGTGAGATGTGTTCAATTTCAAACCTGAGGTCGAGTCATAGTGATTCATGACTTCGTCAAGCTTGGTTTTTACATTTTTCTCGTCGGGGAGATTATGTTCAACACGTAGATGCACGATTTCGTACAAACGACGACATCAATTGCTTACGAGAAATAAGTTTCCTGCGTGACATTCTGATATTGTGATGTTCAATATCCTGAGTTTGTGATAGAGTACTGAGCCTAGGACAGGGGGGTAGTAACGATTCCATGGCTGCATCTCTAAATTAAAGTACCATTCTCCAAACCCCCTAAACCAGCAGATACAAAACCCACAGAACAAATCCCCATACCCATGCCACGTAAAACGCCAAAACTCTAGTCCCAGGAACAGATTCCTCACCGTTCACACGGTGAAGTACTCTGTTCGTCAGATATGATTTTATGTGAGTGCGACCATAAGGTGTGTGTGTGTGTAATTAAAGGATTTTTAGCATGAGTATAATGGCTGATGGTCTTATCATGGCTGCATGCGATTTTACTGAGAGACGCTAACTTGCATTTAGTAGACGCAGGTGATGGTCATGAAATCGCTTTGATCCCCAGCTGGGAGTCATCTGATGATGCAAGGGGCCAACATTTTCAAATAGTACATTATTGTTATGTATAATTTTAAGTGCAAGTGTTTTGTACAATGAGTACACTATTTTCCTTTATTTAGCATTAGTTCTGTCCACATTCTATTCTATTCCAAATAAATTTTGTTTGAAGACAAGATCCTTTTGCGAGTTTATAACAATAACGCGAGATTATGTGAGACTTAATCGTAACGTCACCGGAAGTGGGGCAAAGCTTGTCGTTTGGCCATTTGCCCGATACGGTAGCGGAGTGTATTCTGTTGTTTACTTCGAGTTTTTTTTTTCTATTAGTGTGAAAAATGCCGAACAAGCATTGCTGTTATGGCAAATGAAATTTAGATTCGCACTACAATACGTTACATCGTGTTGCGTAATAATTTCGTCCCGTGAATTTTAAACGGGCGATAGGCGAAATCCGCTCACTGATTAAGATTTCACCTCGTCAAAATACATTATACACCTAAAATTATCACCTAAAAAGGCGCTTACTTTCTTCAGTGACCCTTTCTGCTTCTAACCATATCTTCGATGAAGCATAGCTACGGGAATTCAGGTGACTTTGACGAGGAATTCCAACTCCACTTTTTGCTTACTGTTAACTTTGACCACGCGCGCGATAACCACAACGTATTTCAGCTGAGTCAGGTGAGTATGAGGCAAAGGCTAGCGCCAGACTGAGCGAAGCGCCTGACATGGCGCGCGACACTTGCACAATAGCATGGGGAAAACATCAAGTGAAATTTGTAAGATTTGTGTCCCTTGGTCTTTTTGTTCGTCAACAGGCGTGATTTGACGTAACTTCCTCAAAATGGCGCCCGGTGAGAGAAACTCGAGCGAACCGCGAGGTTTTCGTGGATATGTTCAAGTTATTTGTAGCCTAGATTGTTCCCAGAGTCAGGGTATGTGCTAATTATAACTCCATGTTCACATATGCATGTTGCAATTGATTTTATTTGCTGTAGTTTGAAATGAGTAACTTTTTGTGGGGATATACTATCGCCCCTGTATGCCTGCGGCATTCAGGCCTAGACCGGGTCGAGGTCCAATTTCAGTTTCGTACAACATAACAAGTTCACATTTTCTTCGTCCATTCACAGCTATTCCACAATCCCTTAAATCATGTTAACGTTTTAAGCGCAAAATTCACCATAAGAACTCCAGTAAGATTTCGGGGTGTATCGAAGACTCGGGCAAAACAAGAACAATATGGCGGGTTTTGACCTTCTTCCGGTGACGTCACATTGACTAACTGGAAACTCGCAATTGAGCTACTGTAATGACATAATTGACTTACAGGGCCGTGCGAGGCGAGAAACTTGTTTTTCTATAGACCAACTTCTCATTGCACTGTACTGATTCAGGCTCTGTTTGAGATTTTTAGTTAAAACTTGTGTAACGCTAGATATTTTGGCTCATCAATTGTATTTCACAAAACTTTGCATAACTCGTACTTATCTAGTGGATTTCCTAAGGATTAACAATGAATACATTTTATTCCCAATAGCATTCACCTTCAAGCAAATCAGATCAACCAGTTTGGAAAAAAAGAGGGTGTGGAAAGCAAGAGGTTTACCGGGACTTGCAAGTCGAAAGTCTTCTAGACGATAGAAAAAGTATTACGACAGGTGTGAAACTAACACTTTGATGATTTCAATGAAAAATCTGATAGTCATACAGTGGTCGTCTTTGTACATGTTGGCAAATAAATGCTACAATTAATACAAATAAAAGTTAAAGTGTTTAAAAAAATTGTTCTCAATAGAGTGAATGTAGTCAATGAATTACTCTCACTTTAGAGTCGAATCAATCACATAAATAAGAGCGGGAATTGAGAGACCTACTGTTGGATGTTGCCATGCGAGAACCAGAGTCTAGTATTTAGGCTACCAGAGCTCACTTCATTGTATCATTACCCAGCACCATCAGAAGATCCATCATGGTGCCCTTGTCACAGGTGTCAAGAAATGCCAACTGAAAATAAAACTGTGCTGTGGGCAGCAAGCTGCTAACTGCGTCTCATTATTACCTTTAAGTATTCACTAAACCGTTGTCTAAAAATTGACGCACTACAAAGTTTTCAGTACTGACTACATATATCAGTGGGAAACATTTTACAAAACTATCTAGAACTATTTTGAAGGCTGTTCTTTTATCCATTTTTAAGGTGGTTCATATTAATATTATCAGGGCCTCAAAGACCCCTATAGCTACTTTAGTTTGGAGTCTCCAACTGGTTTAAACAGATGTACAGCCATATAAGAAAAAACCAATATTTAGCCAAGTAACTCAAATCAAATCTCTGTTGCAAATCCCATCGAAAACCAGCCAAATGTCAATTTACAAATTAAAAGTATTGGTGAGTTCATAGTCTGCAGTAATGAAAATAATTCCATACATTTCGATTGTCCAATATAGGATGTCAACCCTCATCAAGCAGTTGTTTATAATTCACTTACAAGAGACAAAAAAATGTTACAACTCAGCTCCTTATCAAATCTGCAAGAATGCATAAACAGCATGAAAATATATTTTCCAACGCTTTCAGGATTTCTAAGTGTTTTGCCTGGATGAAGGTGTACTTGCCTTAGACAAACTGCAACGAAATGTATGGCACTGAGGCCAGAGACCGATCAGAATGCAATATGAACATTTTGGGAGACATGTGGGCAGAGTTGCCCAGTTGTGTTTGAACAAAAATATTTACAGACTCATTAGGACATGCAGGCTACACAATTGTAGCTGAGCATTGAATGTTGGTATTTTGGTGAAACATGCTGGTGCACAATTGTTATTTCGTCTGCGACATGAAAGCATTTCACTGTTATTGCTAAAATCGTGTTGTCACCCGAGTAATTCTGTGATTCAAAGTGGGAGGTCTTCGCCACAACTTCAGGTTGACGCACCAAAAACACGAGTGTCAGATAACTTGTTCCAAACATTTCAGCATTGATCCAGTGGCTATGTTAATTGTCAACCTCTGTTGACATTTTTCTTCACAAATTCATTATTAACATAACGTGTTGTCTACATTACCCATTGCTACTCAAAATTTCACCAATGCATTATTTAGGCGTCAAATGTGTGAATTGCACGAAACTTCAATGGATTTTAAGTGCAAGGGAAGTCTTTATTAGCCATTTTCATACCTTTCATTTTTGACACTTCAGTTTTGAACATATATTTATAAGTAGTACGATTGCATCAATTAGTCTGAAAATTTGCTCTTATTTTATGCTCCATTGGTAAAATATACTATGTCTCAGAATTTTATTTTGCTTTGAACACTGGAGGCATGGACCATCCGAAATAAAAACCGGCGATTATTTTAAATGGTACTTTGTTGGCTGATATCTCTGCTGTTATAGGGTCCCATGTCTATTGACAGTAAATACAAATAATTCGAAGACAAAAAAATCAACCTCGGTTTATGTTTTTTAGACGTCCGTTTATGTTCAAAGCAAAAAATTACTTCTCAGTTTGGTGGTCATATGATTATAAACAATTTTGCAGTGTTTCAACTGCCTCATAACTATCAACAGGATAAAATAGAATTCGGTATTTCTTCAAAGCATTTCACAAAATGCACACTTCCTTTGTTCCCGTCACGTTGTTTATGTAGTAACTCTGATAACAATCAATATGTACATCTCATTCAAGGATTATCGTTTTTTGTCAAATTTACATACAGGTGGCAATAAACCCGCAACTTCTGTTAAAAACTGAGTAGCTAGGCCTCCTACTAATCTAAAATTTGCTTCATTTTGTTACTCAGGTCATAATTCATTCAGACCTGGACATTTTAGCTGCTTACAATGCAGGTTAATTTCAGTAGCCTACGCAATTTATTGTAACCACCTTCAATACAAACAAAAGCCAAGACTCCCATGAGGTCGTTTCGGCTGAATAAATTCAGCTCCGAAAAAATATCATATTTTTAACACCTCAGAATACCAACTGAGGTTGAATTGTAATATCTAAAACTCGATGAAAATAAACCTCTGAAAAGTTTTAGACTACGGTATTCTACCAGTGATTTTGTACACAGAGTATAGATGTGGCGTAGTTTTAGCAGCATGTGCGTTGGCAACAACGCCAATTTCCAAGAAAACTAAAGCACAGTCAGTTTGAACTTTTTATTTCTTAGTATAGTATAAAAAGTCCATTTGAATTTGACTTGCATCAAGAACCTAGAGCCTTCTTAATTACATAAAGTTGCCTTCATGATAACCAGACTTGTAGGCCAACAGGCCCCAAATTCAACAAGAGCAACGCGGAGCGTTGAAATGCGGCCACGAATGCACCGCTAACGTTGTGCTTCTAGGGGTGTTTATTTGGAACATAAAAATTTGCAACCAGATGGCACAAAATATGTCGAATCCATCTGAGAACTTGTATGTGTCATCAAAGCTATTTACCAAATTTCATAAAAATCTGTCAAGGAACTTCTGAAAAAAGGAAACTGAAAAAATGAGGCTATAAGCGCAAAAAAACATAACTGCCACAAAGAGGCACCAAAGTAGATAAAGTCGTCGGAAAATCATCGTCAGACTTCCTCTTCCCATTAGGAACATAAATGCCAATTTCCACAACCATCCTTAGAGTGGTTTGGTTGACAGAAAGGCAGACATCAAATAACAAGACTCGAAAACAGTAAAAATGGCCACAAGGTGGCACAAAATGCCTCGAATTTTACCGAAACCCCTATGATAGCGTCACCTCAGATGCCTAACTGCCAAATTTTATGAAAATCCATAGACGATCGTTTAAGATAAGAGGTAAACGTAAAAAACTAAAATTGCCACTTGGGGGCACATTGGTAGCCCGATTCGTCCTCTGTAGTCAACTTCATATAAATACACCAGCAAAATTCAACAAAGATCCTGTAGAGCATTTAGAAGATACAGCCATGGGTGCAAAAACAAAAAAAACTGCCACAAGGAAGCGCCATAGTATTCCAAGTCATCGAAAAATCATCGTCAGCCGCCCTCTTCACAGTAAGAACATATATGCCAACTTTCAAAATCATACCTAGAGTGGTTTGGTTGATAGAATGGCGGACGCCAAAAAACAGACACGAAAACAGTAAAAATGGCCACTAGGTGGCGCAAAGTACCCCGAATACGTCCGAAAATGGGAGGATGGCATCATCTCAATAATAGATTTCTAACTGCCACATTTTATGAAAATCCGTTGAGGACCTCCAAATCTACATAGGTAAGGGTAAAAAAAAATAAAATTGCCACCAGGGGGCACACCAGTAGTTGGAGAGGTAAGAAGTTTGTTGTCATCTGTTGTCAGCTTCATGGGAACACATCTGCCAAATCTCATTAAGATCCTGTGAAAGATTTAGGACCCTGAGATACAGCCATGGGCGCAAAAACAAACAAAAATGCCACTAGGAGGCGCCACAGTTGTCGAAGTCGTCGGAAAATCATCGTCAGTCGCCCTCTTCACAGTAAGAACATGTATGCTAATTTTCAAAATCATTCCTAGAGCGGTTTGGTTGATAGAACGGCGGACGCCAAAAAACAGACTCGAAAACAGTAAAAAATGGCCACTAGGTGGCGCAAAGTACCTTGAATCCGCCCGAAAACGGGAAGATGGCATCATCTCACTAATAGATGCCTAACTTCCAAATTTTATGAAAATCCGTTGAGCACGGATACAGAGGTAAGCGTAAAAAAAAATTAAATTGCCACTAGGGGGCACACCGGTAGTCGGAAAGGTCTGAAATTCGTCGTCGTCCGTTGTCAGCTTCATAAGAACACATCTGCCAAATCTCATCAGATCCTGTGAGGGGTTTAGGAGATACAGCTGCGGACGCCCAGACGACCGGGCTCTATCCGCCTGGTTCAACGGTTTGGACATCACTCCCTCATGGCTAAGACTAACATCAAGGACGCTTTTTGCATCGTACCAGTGCACCCTGACGACTACTACCTCTTAGGTCTCTCCTGGGCCAACAACTTTTATTACGACAGGTGCCTGCCATTTGGCTGTGCCTCCAGCTGCAACTTCTTCGAGAAGGTCAGTTCTGCGACTCAATGGCTCCTGGAAACCAAGTTGAAGGTCGCCGGCGTTTCGCACTACCTCGATGACTTCTTTTTCGTGGGCCCCCCATCCTAGCCGACATGCTCCCGGGACCTCGTCCCATTCATATCACTCTGCGACTCCCTAGGCATCCCTATCAACCACGACAAGACAATTCAGCCGACCACCTCCATCACCATTTATGGCCTCCACCTCGACTCCGCCACTATGACTGCTTCTCTCCCACAGGACAAGGTGGACAAAGCTTCCAAACTCCTCCTCGACTTCCAGAAGCGCCGCAAGGTTACTCTTCGCGATCTTCAATCCCTCCTTGGTCTACTAAACTTCGCCTGCTCCTTCATCGTGCCCGGCCGCGCCTTCCTGCGCCGCCTCATCAACCTCACCATTGGAATTTCGAGACCAGACCACTTCGTCACTCTCATGAAAGAAGCTAGAGCGGACCTTCAGGCTTGGTCCATCTTTCTCCGAGGCTTCAATGGGAAAACACTGCTCCTATTCGACGAGTGGACATCTTCAGACACCCTCAAATTGTACTCTATGCTGCAGGCTCCAATGGGGGTTTTGCTGCGACATTGGGGGCTTCCTGGTTTGCCTGCCCGTGGCCCGAGCACCTGCAACACCATCACATCACCTTCAACGAACTCCTTCCTATCGTCATAGCGCTAGAGCTCTCCAACCACAAGATGCTCTTCCTGTGCGATAACCGTGCCGTCGTTGACATTATCAACAAGACCTC
>NMRA01000018.1:381845-400477 GCA_002633005.1 Phoronis australis | reverse complement strand
TGGTCATCTCCGCTCTTACCTTTAACGTTCATTTTCGGGCAAAACATATCCCTGGCTACACTAACATCATCGCTGATGCACTTTCTTGTTTTAACTTTCAGGTCGCCTTTTCCCAGGGTTCTTGGCTCAGTCCTCACTCATCCGACACCGATCCCGACGCACCTCCTGACAACGTGACCAGACTGCTCCAGGCTTCCCTGGCCCCCTCCACTCTTCACCCGCATCCTGCATAACCTCGCACAGTGACCTCTCATCTAGCAACTCTCCGCTCACCTTGCCCATCAATACCTCTTTCCTGGCCCACTACATCTCTCATCTTCTCGAATCTGGCCTTAGTAGCTCGTCTATCCAGTCCTATGTCTCTGCCATTAGTTTTGTCCACAAGCTTGACAAACTCCCTAACCCCAGTTGGTTCCAATCTGCTCTCTTCTGACACACGCATGCCTATTATTTCAGCTTTGCTTCACCGCTTGTTTGACGCCTGCCCGTCTGCACTCGGTTCTTTCGCCGACTCGGTTCTCGCACGTGCCATGTTCCTCCTAGCTTTCCATGCCTTCCTCAGAGTCGGTGAATTCACAGTCACCTCCTCGCTCTCCTCCCCCGTCATACAGGTCAGCGACGTCGTCTTCCCACCCTCTGGCGATTCTGTGGTCATCACTATGCGTACCTTCAAGCACAGCTCGGGACCAGTCTCACATACCATTCCGTCCAGTCAGTCTCCCCATTGCCCGGTAGCAGCCCTAACCTTGTCCTTGTCTGCTTTTCAGCCCTCTCCAGGCTCCTTGTTCCAACACCTCAGTGGGTCACCGGTTACACATTCCTGCTTCAAGTCCATGTTGACTAAAGTGGTTTCCTTTGTAGGACTCGACACCAAGTCTTATGCGTCACATAGCTTTCGCATTGGCGCCGCCACCTCAGCGGCCAGCCGTGGCGTCCCTGAACCGGTGATCCAGCGCATGGGGCGCTGGAAATCTGACGCACTAAAAACTACATTCGCATGTCTGCTTTTTCCTCTTCCCCAGGCTTCCTGAACTCCTAATGAGCCTGTTGTTGCAGCTCCCCATTTCTCTCACTTTGCATTTCAGCCCCTCCCACAACTCTGGGTCTGTGGTTTCAGCCCCCTAGGTCAGGTCTGTTGTTGCAGCCGACCGCCTCCCGTTCGTAGGTCTGTTGCCGCCTGCGGTAGAAGGTCTATAGTTGCAGGCTTTGCAATTTCTAGTCATTAGTTCTTGTTACCTTTACTTCCATGGATTGTTGCATTTTCCTTAGCGGTTCGTTATATTCTTGTTCTTTTATTCAAGACTTTTGTGTTCTAGTTTTCTGTTATACCGTTATTAGTACATATATTTTATCATAGTCTAACCTTGTTATTGCCAGGGTTCCGCTTCCTCGGATGGGCGATGTCAGCATTCCCATGCTGCCATTATAGCGTTTTGTCCACGCCCATCTTGCAGAGTCTTATTTAGTTTTATCTATTTACGTCATAATAAATGACATTATTCGTAATCCTCCTCTTGTTTTACTCTGCAACATAGCTCGTGGCGTACCCCGGGCAAAATAGATTACGATAAATAAATATGTGGGCGCATAAAAAAACAGTCATGGATTGAACTTTTCAAAATTATGTTTCATAGCTAGACAAGGGATAGATCTCAAAAATTAAACGTTACTCGGGATACCAAACCCGGTTTTGGCCTAATAAAAGATACTAAAAGTGACTTCCCATCCAGTTCTCAGCAACAAAGTAATGCTCTGTAACCATCGACAACCTTCAAAACTTTGAGGAAAATTTGAAGTTTTTTCAAGGTCTGCTAAACGGTCAAAGCATGACCTACGCAACTGTGGGAAAAGATCACCGACCAAGGACCATGATAGTGTTTAATTAGTGAGATAGGGCTATGATTTTTAGTCTATCCCCGCTTTTGTCTTTCGTGATAAATGTCAATGATGCATTAGCAGGTGACAGAATGAGGAGTGGACAAAATTATCAAAGCAAGATATCCTTTTAACAGACAGAGTCTCCTGGCTGCTTGGCCATGGCCCATTATCAAAAGTTGCAACATTTTCTGACTTAAAGCTCCATAGCTTTTGCAATGACTTATCGCAAGTAATCTGCTACTCATGTCACACACCTTTACCTACAACCACAACTTCTAATCCAACAGCGAAGCCATTCAAAAATACAGTAATGTTCAACACTATCGCTCTCAAATTCAAGATGTCTAAATGCAGGTTTTTTAAATGAATGTGAATTGCCTAAGCAGCAAAACATTGCTGAACAAATACATTATTTTACGTCACACAGAAGCTTCTAGGTGACCCTTGACAGCCAAAAGTATTTCCACTAATATGATCCTCTGCAACAAACTAGGGTACATGATTGAATTACACCCAATTGCCATATCATCTTAAATAACCTCCGTTAGGCAGCTTCTTTGGCGCAATGACTTCTACAAATGGCAATCATTCGAAGAAAGCAATGTTGTCAGACAACATGCGGGAATCATTTTGTTTTATGTTCATGGAGGCGGTGCTTGTATGACATGTCTTACAACCGGGTTTTCACAATCAGTTCCATCAGCTCGTTGATATAGTCAAAGCTCTTAGAAACCTTCAATGGAATAGACAACCTTCTCCTGCTCTTCTCATTGAAAGAATAACAAATGTTTCAATTTCATTGCCAGACATAAAAATGAATACAGCTGCATTGATTTACTCTGAAACACACAACATATGAAAATCTAAAAACAATTAGTAATTTGCACCTCTTTCAGTGCTTTAGAAACTTTTTGGAAGTGGTTTCAAACAGTGGAAAAACATCGTTTTCGTTATTCACAATATAAAAATATACTACATATAGTTAATTAAACAGTACACACCATGGATTTTTGCACATTTTGAATTACCGGTGGCCACAGACTAAATGTATGACGTAAAATTTAGCTAAACCCATGTTTAGTTTGTGTAATTAGTTCGAAATTTTGAGTTTTCTTTCAATTTTGCCAATTTTCATATTTCCCGCCNTGGTCATCTCCGCTCTTACCTTTAACGTTCATTTTCGGGCAAAACATATCCCTTGCTACGCTAACATCATCGCTGATGCACTTTCTTGTTTTACCTTTTAGGTCGCCTTTTCCCAGGGTTCTTGGCTCAGCCCTCACTCATCCGACACCGATCCCGCCGCACCTCCTGACAACGTGACCAGACTGCTCCGGCTTCCCTGGCCCCCTCCACTCTTCAGTCCTACACCCGCATCCTGCATAACTTCGCACAATGACCTCTCATCTAGCAACTCTCCGCTCACCTTACCCATCAATACCTCTTTCCTGGCCCACTGCATCTCCCATCTTTTCGAATCTGGCCTTAGTAGCTCGTCTATCCAGTCCTATGCCATTAGTTTTGTCCACAAGTTTGACAAACTCCCTGACCCCAGTTCCTCCTTTTTCATCAAAAACTCCTCAAAGGTGGTTCCACTCTGCGCTCTTCTTCTGACACACGCATGCTGATTATTTCAGCTTTGCTTCACCGCTCGTTTGACGCCTGCCCTTCTGCACTCCGGTTCTTTTGCCAACTCGGTTCTCGCACGTGCCATGTTCCTCCTAGCCTTCCATGCCTTCCTCAGAGTCGGTGAATTCACAGTCACCTCCTCGCTCTCCTCCCCCGTCGTACAGGTCAGCGACGTCGTCTTCTCACCCTCTGTCGATTCTGTGGTCATCACTATGCGTACCTTCAAGCACAGCTCGGAATCAGTCTCACATACCATTCCGTCCAGTCAATCTCCCCATTGCCCGGTAGCTGCCCTAACCTTGTCCTTGTCTGCTTTTCAGCCCTCGCCACTTGTTCCAACACCTCAGTGGGTCACCGCTTACACATTCCTGCTTCAACTCCATGTTAACTAAAGTGGTTTCCTTTGTAGGACTCGACACCAAGTCTTATGCGTCACATAACTTTCTCATTGGCGCCGCCACCTCAGCGGCCAGCCGTGGCGTCCCTGAACCGGTGATGCAGCGCATTGGCCGCTGGAAATCTGACGCACTAAAAACTACATTCGCATGTCTGCTTTTTCCACTTCCCCAGGCTTCCTGAACTCCAGGTGAGCCTGTTGTTGCAGCTCCCCATTTCTCTCACTTTCCTTGTCAGCCCCTCCCACAACTCTGGGTTTGTGGTTTCAGCCCCCTAGGTCAGGTCTGTTGTTGCAGCCTGCGGCCGAAGGTCTATAGTTGCAGGCTTTGCAATTTCTAGTCATTAGTTCTAGTTACCTTTACTTCCATTGATTGTTGCATTTTCCTTAGCGATTTGTTACATTCTTGTTTTATTTTATTCAAGACTTTTGTGTCCTAGTTTTCTGTTGTACCGTTATTAGTGCCTATATTTTATCATAGTCTAACCTTGTTATTGCCCGGGTTCCGCTTCCTCGGATGGGCGATGTCAGCATTCCCATGCTGCCATTATGGCGTTTTGTCCATGCCCATCTTGCAGAGTCTTATTTAGTTTTATCTATTTACGTCATAATAAATGACATTATTATTTAAATGAATGTGAATTGCCTAAGCAGCAAAACATTGCTGAACAAATACATTATTTTACGTCACACAGAAGCTTCTAGGTGACCCTTGACAGCCAAAAGTATTTCCACTAATATGATCCTCTGCAACAAACTAGGGCACATGATTGAATTACACCCAATTGCCATATCATCTTAAATAACCTCCGTTAGGCAGCTTCTTTGGCGCAACGACTTCTACAAATGGCAATCATTCGAAGAAAGCAATGTTGTCAGACAACATGCGGGAATCATTTTGTTATATGTTCATGGAGGCGGTGCTTGTCTGACATGTCTTACAACCGGGTTTTCACAATCAGTTTCATCAGCTCGTTGATATAGTCAAAGCTCTTAGAAACCTTCAATGGAATAGACAACCTTCTCCTGCTCTTCTCATTGAAGATGATATGCTCCCTTAGAAAGAATAACAAATATTTCAATTTCATTGCCAGACATAAAAATGAATACAGCTGCATTGATTTACTCTGACACACGCAACAACATATGAAAATCTAAAAACAATTAGTAATTTGCACCTCTTTCTGTGTTTTAGAAACTTTTTGGAAGTGGTTTTAAACAGTGGAAAAACATCGTTTTCCTTATTCACATATAGTTAATTAAGAGATAAGTTTCACACTAGAACATCCCTTGATGACTTACCTGTTAAGCAAAATCTTTCTTTACTGAGAATGTGTAACAGCCATCGGGGATCGTAGATAATTCCAGCACTCAAAACTGATCGTCAATTAAAACTTTAAAGCGGTAATAGTCACCTAGAGGACGCTTAGCAAGCTTTTAAAACGGAGGACGACGTATCTTATGCCGAACGCCTGCCTTTATTTGTTTGGTGTGCGTGAACATGAATTTTGCTTAATCTGAAGATCGCGTAAAGAAATCAGGTGAATATCTTGTTCAATGTAGACAATTTTTGTAATTATTGGTCCCATGAGCACCCATTTTATCCGTTAACAAATTATAGTAACATCAACGTGATAATTTGAGTGAAGAACCCGCGTTGTCTCGGGTATTCAAAGTTCACGCAAGCCCATATACGATCTTGAGATAAGCGAAATTCAAAGTTCATATTCGACAATCGAATCTTCGATTGACACTTCGTCCGGCATCGTATTTTCTTGTTGCACTACACCAAAAATAAAAATTAAGCTAAAAAAAAATCTGTATTACATTTGGTTCATTTTGAAAAAATTCGATGGCATGTCGAAGGACTATTATTTGGGCTTAGGTTTCGAAAAACGTGTTTGTGTAAAGATCCGTTTCAAGACGTTTTTAACAAAAATGAATGGGAAATAGTATCTTTAAGATAAGCACCTAAACTGACGCAGGTTGCTCAAAGACACAAAATAACGATGTTTCACCCTAAACACTGTTTGATGAGCGATTATAAACAAAAACCAGGCTAAGTGTCAGAGGACATGCCTGCACTTTAAACAAGGACCGGCTGTGAAACGTTTTACTAACCATTTGAATAGCAGACGAATATCTCACAACAACTGAGCTGTCCAGAACTGTAAACATTTATACAACAAGGATGTAAACAGGCTTTTATGCAAAAAAATAACTGGTTGCGTCGAACGTCGGACTTTTATTTTTTAAATGTGCCGTTAAGTGTATTTTCATTTTTGAAAGCATAGCAAAAAATGAAAGAAAACTAAATGTAAGTGGGAGATCCGACGAGTGGATTTCCGCAGACTTCGCATTGTGTAGCCCCAATTTTGTTGACTAGCGTACATTGGCGGCACTCAGGAGCTCCACTGGGGAGCGTTCTTGTGTGTCCGCGGCGGCTGGCAGAACAAATACTGCATACAACAGCGCTAGACACGTTTAATGACGTACACTTGGGACAATTCCAAACGCCACTGTTAACATCCGTGGACGTCAGGTCTACTTTGAGCCAATCTGGATCGTGTTTCGAGACTGGCGAGCTATCAACGACGTTGGACGTTTGTTGCAGTGGGACTGGCGATCCGCCATCTGCAACTACCTCGCGAGGCAGTTCTCGCATTCGGAGGACCTTCACTGGTTTTGTCTTCACAGTAGTGACCTCAGGAGCTAACTGTGCCGTGATATCGCCTCTGTCTCCAACATAATAGTCCTTCCCTAAAGTGGCATAAACAATGCTCCAATCTTGAAAACTTCCTTTGTCATGGCTATCCATGTCTTTCGCGCTTGGACTTTCATTTTCTAAAACTTGCAGACTTTGCTCCACGTGTTTATCATGGGACGCCGGCTGATAGATCTCTTCCTCGGATGATTCGTCCAAGTTCGCAATGGTTTTGGGCAAATCACTATCGTGAGAAAACTTAGACACCATAGGTTCCAACGGCAACTCTTCCTTAAGAAAATTGATTGCCCTATCTGAGGATATAGTAGAACTTCCAGTGCCTCTAGAAGTTTGATGCGAGTCACTCCAGTGATCTCTGTTCAACAAGCCTTCTTTACGCAGGTCTCTGACGTCAAACGGTTCTTTATAACGTTCACTGGCTGCAAAAGAACTTCTGCTCACGACGTCTTTGAGGCGACCTGTTTCAGGCTCACGGAAGTAGCTCCCACGAATCCATGAAACACAGTCACTGGCAGAACCGACAGTTCGCCGTCGACATTCCAGAATATCACTAACACTGCATTCCTTGTTGAGAGCAACATACACATCAATAACTACACAAACTTCACATGAGGCAATTAAACAACACACAGCCACATCCAAAACTCTCTCCTTATTTACGGACCCTTCAAGCTTGAGGACGTCATCTTTTTCCACATAACCCATGAGTTGAAATATTCTTGTAGGATCTTTAAGAACCGACTTAACATGGATATTGTAGTAACCGCCATAAGTCTGAAGGAAAAAAGAACAGTTCAGAACAGCAGCCCGATTCTGGTTATGACAAACATACAGATTCGCCCTACCAAAGGCCAATAGGTCATAGTGTTGTAACTTATGATTTTTGCAGGCAGATAGTTCTTCATCTTGATTTATGAAATTGGTCATTAAGTATGAATTTGTACAATAATTGTTGTCAAGTAAATAATAACTCCAAAGTTTCACTCTAATCAAAACAGAAACAATGCGTTTGCAAATCAATTCCAATTACCTTCCGAGCTACGATCAGATGTAAGGTTTTAATAAAACTGGCGTTTGGAGCCTGAATCACTAAAATGACGTCACGCCACGACGTTGTATACATAATCTCAGCGGGGAGCTGCACCAAACCTCTACGACGGGGCGTAAGTCTCCGTTTAGAATCTATGTAAAAACAGCATCCTAAAAGTGCGACATTTCACTTAACAGAACCCTGGTTAAGTTGCAAGACCCACATATGCATAGTGGGAGACATCGAAAAGGAGAGTGAAAATCGATTTTAGGAATAACTTGTCTTTCCGCAACTGGCTTTATGTACTGCGTGCAGAAAACGGTTTGGCTGAAAAGTCATCGGGGTCGATCCAGAGTTTTTCAGTACTCCCTGTACATGATGCACGTAACTTGCACCAGAAAAAGGTGTCTTAGCATGAGGACTGAGCCTAAATTAGAAAATCATTTCAACAAGTCTGTGTAAACTCACCAAGATTGTTTACGACAGTCAATCAAAAGTAATTCAAATACTAGCCAACTTTCACGAGTTTTTATCATATCACGGTGCAGGGGAATACGTTGACTACATGTCATACAAGGAAGTGAAGAAAAAACGCTAGTGAAAAATGTCTCATTTAGCATATAGGCGGACTTAGGGGCCATAGGGCCACACGAAAATCCAACGAAATCAGCGCGCCACACCGCTTTTCATGAGGACCTCGCGGATGGGACCCCACGTCATATCCTAAACCCGTCAACAAAATGATTCAATACTGACAGACAGCTTTCAGCAGATGACGTCTAAACAGCGACGCAGTGGTTGACCACATTGACTTTGTGCTCCACCACGTCATCGCAGAGCTCGACCTATTCGACTTGGTGCTTGACCAGGCCGACGAGACGATCCACCTGGTCACTTTGCATAGAAACGGGTCGGAAATATCACCACGTTCCAAAAAGTTCCACCACGTCGCTCCACTAAGCCCATCGACTTGAAGAAGACAATGGCAACGTGGTCATTTGTAAGGCACAAGGTCAAGTAAGACGTAGTGCTTGAAACTGTATTTGTCTCACATCTGCCACTACCTCGGGAGAGTACATGTCAACCGAACTCAATTGACCCGTTGCCTGCTGTCATGGAAGGAACACCATTGTGTTGGTAACAGGATGACCTCGTCGCTTCCACGTGCTGACGTGAACAGTCATGTGGAAGGTCAACAAGCAACGCGGACGGTAATAAACAAGAGGGTCGGCATGTAAATTCTGTCCTTACCCTATTACGACCGGCAACGTTAGCATGAGACATTATCAGGATCAGGTGTCGGTGCTCGAAAAGATTTTCGGAAATAAAATACAAAACGTTATGGAATAAATATTAGACGCCCCATATCACTTGTATTAAAGAGGCGTGGAACGTGAAAGTAAATCAAAAATATCTTAACAACAATTTCTGATCTCACCTCGTAACATCTAGTACAGAGTAATTCACTATCACCAGTGAGGAAATTTTCAGAAAAATTACAAAATTCACGATTTCTGAAATACGCGCAAAAAATAACCATGTGGTTACCACAGAGTTTCTTATTCCCCTCCCATGCGCTCACTGTCAGTTGCTTAAAGTAGCTTGCGGTCAAAGGTCACAGTTTCTACATAAGGGAAATGTGCTAGTCTATGTCTTGCCATTCCAAATAAGGAGATGTGCTTTGCCAAGTGGGAAAACACCGACGAAGTGGCGAGCAGTTGATAGATCGTTTTTTTTTTGAAATTTGAAACCAAAATAAAATGCTTTGATATCAACAAGCATTAAAAATCTGTATGGGCAAACTCTAAAATACCTGGCGTGCAAGTTGAATTCTATTTCAGTGCCAGAGAACCCCTTTCAATGTTGCAATTTAGTCTGTTTATCGCGTTCCAGGCCTAGAAAAATGTGACGTGAGAGGAGAGTCACTGAGTCAATTTCTAAACTAAATTAGATATTTGAACGGGCTTGCCTATGGGAAGCTAAAAGGTTCAAAATGGGCAACACTGCCAAATAAACAATTGGTTTGAAAACTAACTTATTTATTTGGCAGTGTTGTCTATTTTGAACCTTTTTGCTGCCCATACTTGTCATTCAATTCGAAGACAGGTGCATAAGCAAAGAATTTGTCGTTTTCAGTATCCTGCATGACCGAGTTCCGAGAACGGCACACTAGCTTGAGCTTGCGGGCTTATGGAACGGAAACAGTGAGTTCAATCCCAGAATTCAACACTCCAACCTCTCCAATCACTTTATTGGCCGTCATTTTCCTTGGACAGGCTTACCGGAGTAACACTCCCTTTTCAATCCCGTCATTTTACGACGTCTTACGAGATCTTGCTTTTCTTACAAGGAACTAGGTCGCCTGGTCTGCAAAACTCGTGAAAGAAGCTAATGTGATCATGTGCTTCGCCCTTAATCCATGCCAATATCTCGTGAAGAACAACATTTTCGCGAATTTCTAGTTTCAATGGAACGCAGTCCTGTATATAGTTGAATGCCATCATCGCGGAGCCTTGTGCAATGAATACCAGAATGCTGTGTTACACGTACATGCAGGTAGGACACTGAGTTCATGAGAATACGGAGTACCCTTGAACCGGTCTTAAAAATGCAACATCACTACATACATACATGTAGGCATTCTGCTCAACGAACTTAAAAAGGAACTTTCTACCCAAAAACAACTTTATCTCAATCTGTTTTTGAACAACAAACCTATTGGGTCCTAGGTCGAAACGATCACTTTCGTAAGACATCGAGCACACTCTGAAAGCGGTTCTCCGGGATCACTGATCGAAAATGTAGGTCTGGGATCATTTTGGCATTGTTATGACACCTGCACAGTGTGTGCGAGCGTTTGTATTAAATAAATTTTGAGCAATTATACATGACAGCTTTTTGATCGAACATGTAAGTATACATGACAGCTTTTCGATCGAACAGGTGGTATTCCTAGGCAAGCATGAAAATTAGCAGCCAGGAGATTGGTAAAAATTGTGAGCGACGGAGGAAATAGGGCAACCGTCCAGCACTTGATACGGTTCCGATCTCCATTTCTTCTCGACTGGAGGTTTGATGGGCTTGTGAACTTGACTGATTGTGTGACTCTACGGCAAGTTTCCAACGTGTTTTCGCAGTGTTATACTTGACGAAAAGCTACACCTAAACTGTTATGGTGATCCTGGGTGATGCACACCAAAGTTGAGTTACCGGCTAGCAGTGGAGTGATACCTCAAAGCCAAAAGTTGGCTACTCCAATAGAAGTGAATTTCAGATATCTTTCTGCAGGTGCATGGATATTGGAGAAAAGCACTTTTCGTGAAATAAGTAACTACAAATTTCAGGGTCAGTATACTACAGTTGGATCATTGGTGAGATCGCGTTTGGCCACCCAGTTGAATATTTCTGGAAAAGCCAGTACAGTGACTGTAAAGAATGCGCAAATATGGAAGTTAACAAAAAACCGATGTAATATTAATAGCCCAGTGCATTCTTTGAGAAAAAAAAGATGAAATTCGTGGATATTCTAAATCCTATGTTAAGACTGTTGTCCTATTCAGCAAAGCGTGGAGCGAACGCCTTTGACTTCATTGTAGTCTGAGCTAACAGGCAAATTTCGACCGTTAATTGCCAGCCATTCTTGGAGCCCCGCTGCGTACTTTGAGAGAGTGTGAAATATCATCCCAGCGCGATGCGACTCTTTATTAAGCTTACAGCCACGAAGAAAACAGGACACCCTAAAGTTTGCAACATAAAAGCTTTGAGCACTCACAGCGACGCCAAAATTACGTCATTACCAAATTACCGCTTGGGTAGTGCGGAAGTCATCTAACAAGACTCGGTTACCGATAACGACCGTAAAAACGCTTACAAAAGTGGTAAACGTATTCCTTTAATACTGAACTTACTTTGATGGTTCTAAACTCCCTCTTCCAAGGGCACGTGAACAGGTTCATGGCGTAATAAAAGAGTGCTGCAAAACCCATAGAAAGCCGACGCAACAAGCCTTCTTCATTGCAATCTTTGATATTGTGGAGTTCCTGGCGAACCTCGTCAAATTCCAGTTTGTCTTCACCCTTACACGAAGCCAAATATTTCTGTGCAGCTTCAAATCCCACGTGCTGCAGCAAATCCTCAGGCGATGTATAGTGCTTGTGATGTGTAGCTAAAATTCCATGGATATCCTGGTCATGGCGTTTTCTTTGGCCCATGACAAGTTAACGTTCTGAAAATACACGACAAAGTTACAGAAAGAGCACAATTCCAAATAAAGTCAAGAGTTTAACAACGATGTCAACGATTGGATATAAACCCAATTTCCATCATAAAAATGTTTGATCTTTATTCCTTACCGTTATGACAATGGTCTCGCGTTGTTCTTCGAGTCAAACTTAAGGCGGGGTTTCGAAAGAACGGACAGTTCGTTATTGCTCGAGACCACGCTCAACAAGTTGACTTGTCACGGCTGGTCATTATATTCGCCGAACATGGTCTCAAGGAATAACGAACAGCCAGTTCTTTGCAAGCCAAGAAATCATTTCTCATCTGAATAAGGTACAAGCTGAGACAAAATTTCAAAAGGGTAAATGGTCTAAATCAAAAGTTTGCTTCTTGGACGGAACGCGTTATAACATTTCCAAGATTCCGTCCATTTCGAAAGGACCAGGTCGGAAATTTTTTAATTGAACGACGTAGTTACTTACAATTGAATTGGCAATTATCCAAATTAAGTAACTTGGCTAAACACGAGGTCAAAATAGATGCGTAGAGGACGCTTCGCCTCGTTCAGATGACATAGTGCCACTCCGTGGCAGCCGAGCATGGTGGAGGTATTCGAATTAAGGGAACATGCCACCAAAAAACAACCTATTTTGTATCAATTTAGATCGAGTAGTTCTATTCGATAACGGCAAATTCGGTTGCGTTACCTGACACCTGACGGTAGACGGAGGTGTTGAAATTATCCAATGACGTCATCGGTTTCACACGCAGTCTCTTCAGCAGTTCACAATACCGGATACAGGTGTCAGCTTATCGCTTGAATTCATCGTTTAACACCAATAAATCATTAAACTTCGATGTAAAACCCTTAAAAATACACCGAGTTCTTATAAAAACGTGTTGTTTTATTTCGCTGTTAGGGCAGGCCAATTTACCAAGGTCCGTAGCAGGAGTTTGGGGTCTGTTCGGAAATAAATTCGAAGTATTTTTCTGTGAAATACAGACAGGAGAACCTAGATCTGTGTTGTTTAGACTTGTGATTTTTTTTGAGTTCTAAACACACAAAACGCTTGTTATCCCGGCCAGTGGCTCGGTGTCAGTGGGCTAATTGCACCATAATGGAAACGACTGATCCAGGTTTCTTTGTCTGCCTGACGAACGCAAACACTCTAGGCACAGCATCTGACTTCAGCCTCGGTCGCATTTTCTGCCCTGGCATGAGCTGTTTGGCAAGCTGGGATTCGTCAGTGAAATCACAGTCCACGAAATGACGGCCACAGACACGGAGATGTTTCATGGCCTCGTACATGTTATGAACGCCGTACTTTTCATTTTTCACTGCCGCGAGCCACTTTCGAAGCATTTCGGGCTCTCGAGGAAAAACGATGTACCCGCTTTCCTAGCAGCTTCATAGTTCGCACACGCGGTAACGACACACCACATCATGGCGGCACTCACTCAGCAGATAAAACAACTGACGTTGCTGTGGAGTTTCTCACCTTCCTCACAGGTTAACGCGACACCTCTCGGCAAAGCAAGGTCGACCGTGTACGAGCCGATGTGGCCACAGAGCGATTAAGACATTAAAAAAAGACTAATTAAATCGCATTGTCCTTTAAGCACAGCAAACCTCCGTGAGAGTTATTCATCTGTGAAAATAAGGTACTTAATAGAATATTGTACTATTTGGCACCTTTGTTTCTTTAATTAAGAGTAAGTACTAAATTTGATATCTGGTCTCGAATGTGTGTGTGTGTGTGTGTGTGAGTGTGTGTGCGTGCGTGCGTGTGCACGCGTGGGTTGTGTGAATGAGAGAGACACACACAGAAACGTGAAGAGAGAAATTTTTAGACAATGTTTGTCAACTAGAAGTATTGGATGTACCCTTAGGGGTAGTGGGCGGTACATTTTGTTAGATGCTTTGAAAAAAATCGCAGTATGGATTGTTTACGCTCATATTCATGCATATGTTCGAAAATGTCAAGAAGCCTATTTTTGGGGAATGCAAGGCTGCATTTCTTTAAGGACAACTTTTTATCAAGGAATAATGAACTAATTTATCGCCAACTTTTCACATTTTTTGAAATGGCACATCGTTTGATAGAAATAGCACCTCTGCCAATCTGAAACGTCCCTATAAGAATTTTGAAGAAGAAAGACGAAATTCGACAAGTTCAATGTCATTTGTACGCCAGGGGTGGGGGGAGTACTTCTCCACTTGAAACTGTGAACTCTGCCACCAATTTCAAGGCAGGGATTTCCAAACAGCACCATAAGCAGTGTACCAGCGACTCCGGAGCCGCCGAATCCTTTCAAGGCATGACCATAACAGAGTGAACTTTCCCCAGCTATGGGTTTCATTTTCACCCTTGGAAACAGAGTGAAGCGGAGATGATGCTGTTCTCACATTTCTCCTTTCATAGTCCGCGATACGGGTTTCATACGTTTTTATATCCTCTAAAGAATTACTTTGTCAGTATACTTGGCATCCTAAAGGTCAAAATCATACCCTTTACGCGTAACAAGCCCACGCCTAAAAGGTTACCCTTTCTAGCCAAATTTTGTTGAAGCTTGTACTGTCTCCACGGAGTTTGCCTTTCCACAGCAAAGTCCGCACGCCTATGGCGAGGGGGCACAACATTGGCGACGACCAGAGGGGTAAAGGAGGTGGCGATAGGGAAGAATCCGACTTTGGGACCAGAGGCACAAAAGTTTGACGAATTCGAATTAGTTTGTGACCCCCCTCCCCCCACACTCCCCATAGAACGTTTTCATTCCAACGTACCTGCTTAAGCGATCAAAGGGGGCGTGGGCAGAAGTAACAATAGATAAGAGAGACGTAGACGGGGGTTCATGTGGAGGTAAAACAGTCAGCTGGGAATAGAGGGAGTAGAACTGGTATAGTCTTCGAGGAGAAACAGGGGTGGCGACGGAGACGAAATTGGGGGAGGTTGCACTCACATTTGTGAACCGTTATGAAGATGAAACCCTTTCATATCCAGACGTAAATTCAACTCATTTGGAAGTCTATTTTTATCAGCGACAGACATGCTTCTTCGTCGGTTTTCCAGATACCCTTGATCTGCATAGCAAGTATTACAAGCGCGCCGTAAAACCATGTTTACGTTTTCGTTCGCAACCAATGATTGTGGGACAGTGATGGGGCACTGATATTATAGGTACAATATAACAAAATAACTTTAGATGTCGCAGTGTTTACTTGTTCTACGCCCTGATTGGATGGAATCATTAGCGTGATTGACAAGTCGGAACTATCTATTGAGTAGGTCGAGAGCGTGTCCCTCTTCCGCCGCATTACCTCATTAGGTGTTGTGTTTTGAAAACTAAGGTCTAAAATGTAAAAGGCGGAAACGAGGCAATCACGATCGATTTTTTTTTTCGTTTTAAGACCGCTGCAGAACTTATTTAAGACATACGTTATTTTTCCACTAATTAAGGCCGGATTTCAAATTACACAGTTCTGATCAAAGCAGTACAACAAACGCTACAGTTCAGAAATGCCACAAATCAGCTCAGAGCACCGAAGGTACTAAGTTGATCCACCCAACAGTACAAAAGTTCAAGTAATTCCTTTTTAAATGGAGGAGTCTAAAGTGCCGTTTACACTTACAAAGTTGACACGGCAGAAGTTGTTACAGTGTGTAAACGGACTGACACGGAGCAAATTGACAGGGCGGTGACAAATTTTTGCCACCCGTTTGTGAGGTAGAGCAATTTGCGCCCAAACATCTTGCGCCGTGTCAATTATAAGTCTAAACGCGAAACTGGAGCAAGGCGGAACGTATCATCTCTACTGCGCTTGTGCAATGACCTTCATACGGGTTCTTTGTCTCTGCAACTCTCGTCATTTGTAAACCTGCGCATGTGCGATCCAGTCTCTCCAGCCTGCAATTTCCGTCTTGCCACGTTTAGTGAGTTGTGTGTGTAAACGGCCGCTTGACACGGGTCAATTTGCTCCGTGTCAGTCGCGCCGGGCCAAAAGTTGATGTCTAAACAGGACTTTTCTGTTGCCTTATTTGTACGGGCATAAAAGGTCAAATCAAACATTTTTGTCTCGTTCTATCATAAAAATGAAAACAATAAAATGTCAAACTGTCCGATTGGATAAACATTTTCACCAGTCAACCCCGCTTGCCCCTGGTATACATAATACGGTCTGAGTAAAATCACAGGCGTCCGATTGTCTCAGTTTTCTGATCATCGGCTGTACACAAAGCAGCCACATCTGCCCAGAATTTCAGAGGTGCCCAATTTTGCTAGCTGTATGAAGACTATCGTCAAAATACAGCTAAAAACCGCTGTAGACCTCGAATTTTCACACCGCCCGAATAGTTCTGCTCGTCACCTCGTCGTGAAACTTACCGGTATGTCAATAAGTAGAGTTAATGCCCGGCGGAGGTGTATGCAAAATCTGAGAGCCAGCTGACACTCACCTAGACAGTGACCACCGTCTCTACTGGAACCGCGGCAAGTGGTATGACGTCACATCCCCTGGCGTGCGCAATGTGAAAATGTCGAGTTGTCGATTTGGGGAACTGAACGAGGGACTGCTCAAAAACAACGTTTCATAACGGGAGTATTTGTTCGAGTTGGAAGGGATTAAATACATTGACGGTCTCCTAAGGTGTCCCTCTATGCGCAAAAGCTACACAACGTGACTTTGATGTTTTAGTCAGTACGAGGTATAATTCGCTAAAAAGATTCAGGCGTATAAAGCGCTCATAGGAGCTCCACCGTCTCTACTGGCGGTGAGAGTAGAGACGGTGGCCACTGTGTAACACTCACTCTGACCGTTGCAGCCGTTTAAGTGAAAAAAATATAATAAACGTCATTTTCTTGCATAATTCTCCGCCTTTTGTAAAAAAGAAAAATATTTTATCGCTTTGAAAGCAGTACACTTTTTTTTCAGCTTTGCACCAAGGCTATGTCCATGGCAACACAGGAGGACACAATCAAAGCAGCGAAAAAACGCCGTCAGCGTGCAGGCTATTTTAGCCTCCACTCACATTGACACGGCTTGTTCAAAAATACTTGCAGTGTCTTGCAGTATCCTGATGAGGCGTATTTATAGTATGTCCACGACCGCAGGAATAACAACATCTACGTCTAATTATCAATAACTGTAGACTCACGTGAATTCCATGCGTCAGACAGTGTTCGTTGCTGGCACGATTATCGACAATATTTCCTGAGATAACGCGTACATGCCGACCAAGTCAAAGTGGAATGATGGGTTCTTAAGCACCCACAATAAATAAAAAGTTCTAAAAAATGATACAGTTGGGCACCGTCTAGAAATGATCTGAAAACCACAAAAACGAGATGTGAGACGTCAAAGTAGGCCTACTAGTCGGCGAGCATCGTCGAGTTAAACAGAAAATAAAGCATTCCACCTAGTATACGAATGAGCATGCATATTTGTGCAACAGAATTTGATCTGATCCCCGATCATTTAACTTGTGGACATCGACACCCTGCACTGGGGTTGAGCGCATGGCGCTGCGATTACAAGCTTATAAAATCCACACTGTGCATTGCTAGCCACGTAACCTGTGTGTAAGTAACAGTTGCCTTGGAACACAAGTTTGTCTGTGTTGCAAATCAAAACGTTACCTGTGGTATTTACGAGGCCTTAAATGAACCAAAATACATTATTGGGTGCTTACGAACACGGAGAAAGCCGGTTGATGAAAAAAGTTGGCAGTATATACGGAATGAGCATGCTCCAGACAAATGAGTGGTATACTGCCAGCAACAAATACAGTGACCATTGACTGCAAAATAAAAAGATGCGTCAGTTTTCATCTTGTGATTTTCTGAAACCGATACTAAACCACTTGATTAAACGGCAATGTTGAAAGGTCGAGCACCTACAACCAGACCAAGACACCGAAATATGAACAGAGAATGAAATCTGGAGGGGGAATAGATAGAAACGAGTCATTCGACAGATCACACGAACTGGATTTGGCGATTCGAATTGGTGCACAACAGCTGTGAAATATTTGGTACGGGATTAGGCCCGAAAAGCATAGTTGGTTTTGAGCTCAGCCTTCTTGAAAGTCGGATCGGCGGTGTGGCATTTTTAGCTTCTCGCTTTTTTCAAACAAGAGCAACGCGGAGCGTTGAAATGCGCCCACGAATGCATTGCAAATGGTGTGCTTTTAGGGTTATTTATTTGTATCATAAAAATGGCCACTAGATGGCGCAAAACCATACAATCCATCCAAAAATAGGAACATGCCATGTTTCATAACAAGAGCAACGCAGAGCGTTGAAATGCGCCCACAATTGCACCGTATACGGTATCCTTCTAGGGTTGTTTATTGGTACCATGAAGTGGCCACTTGCTAAATTTAGTAAAGATCCTGCAAACGGTTTGGGAGATACAGCCATGGGCGCAAACAAAACTGCCACTAGGAGGCGCCACAGTAATCAGTCATGGGAAATTCAGCGTCAACCGTCCTCTTCATAGTAAGAACATACATGCCAATTTTCACAATCATACTTAGAGCGGTTTGGTTGATAGAGGGGTGGACGCCAAAAAACAGACTCAAAAACAGTAAAAATGGCCACTGGGTGTCGCAAACTATGTCGAATCCATCCGAAAACGGAAGGATAGCGTCATCGCACTAATAGGTGCCTACATACCAAATTTCATGAAAATCCGTTAAGGACTTGTGAAGATAGAGAGGTAAACGTAAAAAATAAAATTGCCACTAGGGGGCACACCG
>NMRA01000018.1:314977-379891 GCA_002633005.1 Phoronis australis | reverse complement strand
CCGCCGTGGAGTATTTGTTACTGTTTCTTTGAAGGGAGATATTGTTGGGCAGTTTCTAAGATACGTTTTCTTGCCGCCCTCAAAATGAGCGCTGCACACTTTATGCTACGAAGTCGGAAAGAATTCACGAAGTCGGCCTTTGCTACCAGCTCTACCGATGTCTCTGACCCATGTTTAACGCAGTTATTGATCCTTGGGAAACAGGTAGTAACTAAATTTTTTATTTCGCTAACTGGTATTATAGCATGCCAGGCACACAACACGTATAACCTCCCTGTGGCCGGTTCGCCCCCACGCTTGCCGACGTACTTGTTTACCGGCTTAACCACAATGCAACATTCTGACCCATTTCCAATATGGCGGCGTTGCAACTCTGCTATTAAAAACCCTTCTCGATTTCGTCACATGAACTTGGCTCATAAGTTTCGTGAAACCATATTGTGCACATCTGAGTTACGTCACCAGCAAAAATTTTTGATGGAACATCTGGTTACATACATCTTTTTAGCATACGAAAAGTCGTATACGAAAAAGTGTGGTGTTTATACAGGGGTTTAGACAACTTCTAAATATTCAAGAGCATAAGGAGCACCGACGGGGCGTAAAAACTTGAATATCAGATGATCGTGTAACAGCAGCCTCAAGTTGTTTAAGAACGAAGACCTGTACTGTTAGCCCGGAAATAAATATGTGTTCTGTCTTGTTACGAGAAAAACTGGCGAATGATGGTGCTCTCAGCTCATAGTCTATTATTAAAAGCGACAATAAATAATTAAGTATCACTTTATTAAGCTCAATCAAGTTGACAACAATTGAAAAACGTCAAATGTATCAGGAAACAAATCATCCGAAAACAGTTTCATGAAACCAAAACGTCCTGAGCACAGTGGTGAAAAGATATACTGGACCATTTTGCAGAGGGACCAGATGTACATTGAAACTCAAAATCTACACAAATCAAGCTGGCCTGGTCCGTCACGAGACCTAAAGTGTACTATGCAAAAAAAATGAATTGAAAACTTCTCTCTAGACACTTTAATCCCCAGTGGTTACTCATACATTATTCCTATCCTTCTGTTGTCTAGACTGCCGAGGAATCTGTATATCGGATCCAATGGTTTACCCTTCTTGGAACCAATCTACCCAGATATCTTCGATGTTTGTTCCCAACGCTTGCACTTCGTCAACTGCTGTGTTAATGAGCTTGTAAGCCTCTACAATTTCAGCATCTCCTTTAGCAGATCAGTTGGCACTAAGACCCTTGAGGTTGCCAAGTCCATTCAAAAGAATTACATGCACAACTAAATTTGATCCGTTCATCATGGACTATTTCAGTTACAAAAGAACTCGTATCCAAAGGCGAGACATTGATGTGTCATGATCAATGAGGTAGGCCGCCTACACCCAAGGCTAGAGCATGGGCGGCGCACCATAAGGGGCTGAGGGGTTTTTCAGTGCTCCGGAGCCCATGGTCTGTGGGCGGTGTACCACAGGGGGGCTGGGAGGCTATAGCGGCTACAGCCCCCCCCCCTTTTTCAGTGCTGCGACGCCCATGTAAGGACAACGGGTGAGTATTAGCTGAGTCAGAATGATGCAATAAAAAAATCAGTGTAACTTACAGAATTTGTGTTTCGTTAATAACTTGTCCTACCGTTGTCATTTGTGAACCTTTGACCCGACTTAAAATGAAATTTTGTAAGTTATGGTATCTATCCTGTCCCCACGCCCAACAACTAAAACACTAGAACTTTCTCCACTGAGACGGACGGAGGCCACCCACTACCACTGAGGGGTCTACTAGTGTTCACCGTAACTCCATCAATCCCTTTATCTTTGCCTTGAATACTTGATACGGTAACATATTAGACCAGAATACTTGTTTTTATCAATTTTTGTGGATTACATTCCCAGTCGCCACTTATTCACTTATTGCCAGACAAGGAAACGGAAACACACGGTCGCAAATGAACAGTAAAGACGATAAGATATATAGGTGTACCGACTTCTAACTCTAACAGTGCCTTACCTTTAGTTGGGTTGGATCTGAGGCAACTCCTCGTTAACAATATTCTCTTTGTTTGATCTACACTGAATAACATGTAAGAACTTTTAAATGCGCAGTATGTCAATGGCTGAACTAACGAATTAATTGGATATGACACGTCCAATAAAAATGCGAGCTTCGGTATGAAAGCGCGCGACGTCTACCGGTTGAGATCTCAGTTTACGTGATTGCCGTGTGGAATACCTGAATTTGGCTAGATTTTAGCGAGGTCTGTAGCGGCACCGACCTCTACCCTGATTGGGTTTCGATGGCAACTTTCGGCTTACAAACCAATCAGATATCTTAGTTTCTTGTTTTGGCAAAGTCGTGGAAGTCGGTCAAGTGCACAAGTCAATCACGACTTTGGTTTGGGCGCAACTTTGCACGTCGCCCTCGGAGCGCCATCTATACAAAAATACCATACATCAACCGGTAGGCCTCACATTACGCTTCTGTATATAATGATGCAAACTCTTTACCCAACACAAGTGAACTTGCAGCGTTAGACAGCCTCCCATATTAGTCAGCAGACAGCAGTACCAGAGAACCAGGGAAAATGCTTCTCATCATCAGGTGCGCACGGCTTGAGACAACTTGGAGTTTGAACAGTAGCCGGACGTAGGCCTAAACGTCGACCGGGCGGGCGCATTGTATTGCACTGTGCTATGTACCTTTTATGGTAGCCTTAGCTAGCCAGCTACCTGTATGAAGACTATCGTCAAAATACATTTAGTATACAGCCTTGCACCTAGGGTACGGTAGCCCAACTTGAAGCTACGAGACGTTCGGTTGCCGAATTTGTAATTTCTGTTTTCATTCCGAAGACAATTTGTTTCAACTCACTTATCCTAAGAGTGGCTGGTCCATTATATCCGACTAGTGCCCTTGGCGGCACTAATGGAAGGCCTACATAGGCATGAAAAACACAAAAAGCACTGCAATCGCCTTACCTATGTTAATTAACCAAGAATAGCGTAGACAGTGGCACCATATCGACTGGCCGTAGAGAAGGTGGTCACTGTCTTAGAATGGCAAAGCTTAGAGACTGCATGAAACTGATGAGGCCATCCAAATTATGACAGAAAGGGATTCTCAAATCAGAATTTTCTTTTGATCAAACCAAAGCTATTCTGGAGCTTCATGAAGTGTCCTGTGTGACTGTCGGTGTCTTAATTGCTCTGATGGAATCATCCTGAGCTATAAAGAGGAAGAAAAACCAAGATTCTCCACACAGGTTTTTCAGTGTTTACAGAAGGAGGTCATCACACCTGGTGTACCATCTAACACATTGTCCATGTTGTATACTACTATTAACCAGGTTACAGTTATTCTGAAAGTTATGCAACATATTACACACACATAATCCACTGGGTGTGATGAAATCCCTGACTTCAGAAGTGGGAACACGAGCTGATTAAGGATGTTCATCCTAGCAAGTAAAACACAGTCTGCATCACCAATGTAAAAAAGACATCCAAGTCGTACATTCCACTCTTTGCAGTCATTGTATATTTCAAATACTGCACTCAATTCTATCATTTGCAGTCGTTATATATTTCAAATCCTGCTCTTGTTTTTTCTGTTTGCAGCCATTGTTTATTTCAAATCCTGCTCTTGCTCCTACTGTTTGCAGTCATACAAATACTGCATTTGCATCTACTGTTTGCATTTCAAATCCTGCACTGGCTCTGCTGTTTGCAGCATTTGTTTATTTCAAATCCTGCATTTGCCTTTACTATTTGCTGTCGTATATTTCAAATCCTACCCTCACTTCTACTGTTTGCAGTCATTCAAATACTGCATTTGCTTCTGCTGGTAGCATTTCAAATCCTGTGCTCACTTCTTCTGTTTGCAGTCATTATATATTTCAAATCCTGTACTTGCTCGTACTGTTTGCAGTCATTTTGTGAATTTTTTTCATGTTTTCTTCAGTGAATATCTGGTTTTCCTAAAGTTTTCTTAGCTGTTAGGTTAATATACCTTTCAGTAATGCTTTTCAGTATTTGTATTTCTGATGTGGTCAACTGTAAAGAGATTCTGGAGTAAGTCCATTCTGTTCTGGCCACAGTATACTGGCTTCCCATGATATCCCGGTCCTTGATCTTTTTAATAGGTCTTCTTGGAAAATGTGGCAGTGCTCTTATCAGTTACGATGATCAAATCAACAACTCAATGAGTAGACTGCAATTTTTTGTAGTAGAATAGCATATTAAGCTCTTCTTAACTTTGCATTTTGCTTTGTTTCAGTTTGGCTGATTACTAAGTATTGAAAGATGGAGAATTACCATATATTGGAACTGATTGGAGAAGGGTCCTTTGGCAAGGTGTACAAGGGTCGAAAGAAATACTCAGGACAGGTGAATTGTACACTTGAAAGGCCGCATACGCATGCCTTCTGTGAAATTCTTTTTTGATTATGATCACTAACCGTTGTAAAACTGATCTCAAATTGTGCCCGACTCAAATTAAAAATGTCACTCAATAACTTGGCCTGACCCAATGCAGCTTCACCTACTCAGGATGGTCGAAATTTGCAATCACAGAAAACTGATTTAACAGCTCAGGTGTAACTGAACAGATAACAGCTTATTCAAATGGATGATAGTAGCATGTTAGTTGTAACCTATGAAGTCCATAAGCTTGCCTCACTGACATCTGTGTTATGTCATGCGGAGCGTTGCCTTGAGCAACAAGGAACTACCACTTATTCCCACGCCTGAGATCGCTATAAACTTAAGTGAGGAAAAGTGAGGAACAAGCTGTGACAAAGTTTATGACAATAAATCTTCTAGTCCAGATTAAAAGTTAGCATTTATGGCAGAATATGGATTGGCGGCAGCTTTAGAAATACTGTGTTAAAAATGGATTCTGTGCTTTGGTGTGAAATTTTTTTGCAGGCTTAGTCAGATGTGCACTTAAACAAGGCTTATAAATAAAACTACTCTCATTAGTGCTCCTGACATTCTCAAAACATTGCCGTCACCATTACAGGGAGATCTTTCTAGTTTAATATTGTGTTGTGGCTTTTTGTTTTGTTTTGTTTTGTTTCATTATGTCTGTGTCTGTGTGTTTGTGTGCGTGTGCGTGATTTGTGTGTGTTAATGTCTACCAAAAGCTAACATATTTCGTTATAAAGTGTAAATAAGAGACTTGTTCCATACTGTACTGAATATGCAAGACTACAGCAATAAGACATACATTTGCCTGTTATGAATATGTGGATAAGATGGTTGTTAGGTTAAACTGTTCCTCTTGTTGGAAGGTTGTTGCTCTCAAGTTCATATCCAAGGTGGGGAGGTCAGAGAAGGACTTAAAGAATCTCCGCCGAGAAATTGAGATTATGAGAAGTTTGAGTCATGAGAATATCATAATGATGTTGGATAGTTTTGAGACTGAAAAAGAGGTGAGAACTATTTATGTGCCAAAGATACTTCGTTGTTTTTTTTTGAAAAAATGGAAATTCCATTGTACAGGAGCTGTGTGCTATTTGGTCACATGTCAAGACTATTGTGACTAGTGTGTTATGTAATTTTCATAACAGTCCTTACTAGCGTGCTCCATTTCTCAATGACAAACATGGTACCTCTCTTTTTGCTGAGTGTTTACATGCTTAAATGCTGTTTGCGTAACTGAACAATTTTAACTTATCGATACACAACAGTATGTAGTAAAGCAGTTGAGTTGCTAACCGTTTTTAAGAAAACATTTTTTGTTAAAAAATCAATATAAATTGTTGACCTGTATTTAGTCTGTGACATAATGATGACAAAGAATATTGAATGGTGCCAGTTACGTGTTTCTGCGAGGCATTATATGAGACCTAAAGGTCATCTTTTCACATATTCTTTACTGCCTTATTTGAAAGTTACATGTGGATACAGTGTTAGGCTGGATATAGTGTAGGATTGTTTACAATAGTTTTCCTCTGAAGTTTTTATATCTTGTCCTAATGGAACCTTATCAATTCAATTTCTATCTTCCTTTTCCATATAGTGCTATTGCAAACATCAGTTGGGTAATATTTTCTTCAGGTCGTGGCTGTAACTGACTATGCCGAGGGAGAGCTGTTTCAAATATTAGAGGATGACGGCAAGCTACCTGAAGAACAGGTAAGTGAACATAGGCTTGATTTTTTGGGTTTACATGTGCGGGGCTCCATTTGGTGAACTTTTAGCTCACCAATGCAAGCTCAGGTTTTGTTTGGCGACCTGATAAAAATCCCAAATCGCCTCAAAGTTGCCAGATTTTTGCAACCAAGTCAGAATTCCCCTGTTAGTTGCTTTGAAATTTTTGGTGGCTTCCAAACTTTAAAAATTCATAACATTTTTCCACAAGTACAAGTTGGTTCACTATTTTTTTATTTTGTGAAATGTGTATTTCTGCCACCTTCACCACACATCTGAGTATGTGCTCAAACTACAACAGAAAGTAAGCAGACAGAATTGTTTGGTAAAAACGGACCAGACCATGGCACATGTGCAAACAATATTTTTTGATCGCCTGCTTTCTCCTAAAGTAAGAACTGTTCACGAAATCGATCATCATTTTGTTCCATAGCCCTCCATGTTAAACCCGCCCGTTTTTAAATGCCTAACGTCAGCGGAATTGTTTTATTTCAGATGTATTGGGCTAACCAGATACTCCTGGCAAAGCCTTAGCAAAATAAGAAAATGCAAGTTTATTTACTCAAATGTAAGCCTGTCAAATAATATGTGAAGTTGCCTTTGGGGCCATATTGCGTCACCACAACATCAAAAGGCCGAAAACGGTTGTATTTCATAGGTTCTGAATAGAAAACCATTGCGTGTGGGTGTTATTCGCAGTGGTTTGAATGAAAAGGCGATTGTCGGGGTGACATAGACAAAAGCAACTCGATACACCTAGCAGTTCATTGCATTTGGCAGTTTTTGGTACTGGTGGGCTCAGGGTGATGCTCATAACATACTTACAAATTTACTGTTGCAACACTCTGCAATTTGTTTTCTTTTAATTGACAAGTTCATTTCCTATTTGACAGCCATCGAAATCTGGCGAGTCGACATTATGCTAAGCGTCCACCCCTGATATATGATATAGATGGACTCCTTTATATCTAAGTTTTGATGGATCTTTTACAGCTCAGTAGATATTTCTGTATCAGTGCACCTGCCCATTTTGAACCCATTTGGATTGTTCTATGCCCCCAATGATAGTGTTAGTTTCAGGACATTTGCTTTGCTTTGCTCTAGTTTTAAATTAATCATAACATCATGCATCTTGTTGCATATATGCCCTATTTTAAGTTTTTCAAACAATGTAGCAGTTGTTTACATGTGAATTGTGTTTTCTTGAATTATTTTTATATGATTTGAAACTTGTTCCTTGGTCTAGTACTAATATGTTTTTTCAAACCAAACTTGTGTGAACCTTGCAAAACCCTGTGGTAGGTAAATTAGTTCATCAATTGATGTCTAGGAATATGAATTTGCAAAATAGGTTTGACAAAAGTTTAAAAGTCGACCGTACAATGGAAGAGTTTCATTACAAAACCACTATCCTTCTATTGCCTAGATTCTCACCAAATCCTTCACCAGGATATGTAACTCCAGAATATACTCCTTGACAATTGTGCGGGGTGGTCAAACTGTGAAGAGTTTATTAGCTGTCAATCATTCAAGTGTCACATCCATCATGTTCTTAGGTGCAGTCCATAGCCTGTCAGCTTGTGTCAGCACTCTACTATCTGCATTCCCACCGAATTCTTCACCGGGACATGAAACCACAGAACATACTCCTCGGTAAAGGGGGCGTGGTCAAATTGTGTGACTTTGGGTTTGCCCGGGCTATGAGCATGAATACAATGGTGCTTACCTCAATAAAGGTGAGTGCTTGGTTGGTCGACAAACTCTAATATGGTTACGAAGAGATGTATTTGCTATGTGTGGTGCTTGAAATAAACATGACTGTTGCTATCTCAATAGTCCTGACTAGTAGTTTGATGACACTTGAAATACAACTCAAGAGAATTCTTTGTTGTGAATTATGACATGGACTAGGTGCAACTAAGTTAAGCTCTCACCAATCTAAGTATAGAACGTGACATATAAGTGGAATTTCATTTTCTTACTTTTTAACTGAAACGTATTAAGTAACACCAAGATTACATAGCTACCATTAGTCAACATTTTGAAAAATTGCAGCTCTTGAAAAAACGAAAAACGGCAGTTTTACCGATTATTTTTGTTTAGATTTGGCGAGATTTTACCATAAACTTGTGGACTTCGCAGGTGCCTGTGAAGTCACAATGAAAGTGGATCTGTGGCTTTGTAAACCCAATTGCCTGAAGGTTTTGAATTTCAAAATGACTGACACAGAACTGTTGTCAATCTGAACACAGATGGCATATTTTCAAATAGATCTCTGAAATCAGTTTTCTAGGCTTGGCCTAATTAAAAGAATTTGAATCTTAAAAATGAAAGAAATTAAAGGAGCATGCCACCCAAAAAACAACCTAATTTGTATCAATTTAGATCGAGTAGTTCTACTCAATAACGACACGTACGGTTGCGTTACCTGACAGCAGACGGAGGTGTTGAAATTATCCAATGACGTCATCAGTTTCACACGCAGTCTGTTCAGCAGTTCACAACACGGGTTACTGGTGTCAGCTTATCGCTTGAAGTCATCGTTTAACACCAATAAATCATCAAAATTCGATGTAAAACCCTTACATAATACACCGAATTCTTATAAAAACGTTATTTTTTATTTCGCTCTTACGGATTTATTCGTATTTGGACACACCGTAGCCTACAACGGTTCGGCAGGCCAATAAGGTTCGTAGCAGGAGTTTGGGGTCTGTTCGGAGATAATTTCGAAGTATTTTGCATGAGATACAGACAGGAGAACCTAGATCTATGTTGTTTAGACTTGTGATTTTTTGTGTTCTAAACACAAAACGCTTGTTAGCTTGGCCTGTGGCTCGGAGCCCGATCAGGTCCGTCACGGCCGGCCGGATTGACTCCGCGTTATCCCCGCCAGTGGCTCGGAAACTGATCGGACGTCAGAAACATAAACCAGCCAAAGTTAAGTGGAAACTAAACTTCCATCCAAGAAAATACTATACTAGTGATCCAAAATAATGTGCACCTGATTATGTTGGTGAATTAGCCATGAAACTGCAAATCTACTTACTCGTCGGGGACCGTGACGTCAGGTTCCACTTTTTTGGCCACAGCACCGTCAGGGCAGAAGTTGTACTTTGACAATCATTATTTGAGTAATGTAAATGTAAATAAAGATTCCCCTAACACCTGGCCGTGGGATGAATTTCAAGTTGTTTCACAACAGTTTCTGCCAGCAAACACTAAATTAGCATGAGCTCACATGGCCTAGGTGTCCCGTCCTTAGTTTTATTGCACCTAAAGCCGGTAACGCAGTGATTTATTCATTGCTGGCTTTTCAAATCATTTGCAATCCCGAACACTCCAAAGGCATTACAAATTGCATCTAATGAGACAGACTTTGTTTCAGTTTTATATAAGTATTGGTTAGGGTGAGAATAATTCATTTTGAAACAGAATGCTCAGTAATAAACGCCAACATGGCAACTCGCAATCCCGACTTAGGACGAGCTAGAGCACATTAGTCCCGACTTCGCAGGTGGATCGTTAAGTTTTACAGGCTATCAATTCAAACAGGAATAGTGATGAAGAAATACTAGAGAGGCGTCGTGAACAAGCTCAGACAACGGAACGTATGGATTTATTTGGTAAGCCGGCATTCATTCGTCAGGCACTGTCGAGACGTCTGCAGGCCACAGACACGGAGATGTTTCACGGCCTCATACTTGCTATTTACAGCGTACATTTCATTCTTCACTACCATGAGCCACTTCCTAACCATTTCGAACTCTCGAGGAAGTAAAAAAATGATATACCCGCTTTCCTCGCAGCTGCTTAGTTCGGACAAGCGGGAACGATGCACCGCAACATAGCGGCATTCACTTTGCATATGAACCACTGACGTCGCTAGCGTCGTTTCTCACCTTCCTCACAGGTTAACGCGACACCTCTTGGCAAGGTAAGGTCGACCGTATGCGAGGCGATGTGAATATAGACCGATTAAGATGGCAAAAAAGACTAATTAAATCGGGTGGCATTCTCCTTTAATTGAAAGCATTTCAAAACTCCAAAGCCAATATTATTATAGAGAATAACTTATTAAGATCAGAAACCACAATCTTTGAAGAACAATGAAATAATGGCTTTGCACAATTTTGGAGTATAGCTTTTTGGTTCTTCTTTTCCTGAAGATCTTTTTAGTATGTCATGGTACATTTCTTCAACCATGAATTGCCGCCCTTGATACAACTGAATCACTTTTGTGTGGCTCAATGATATGAAAGAGGGCAATTTACTAAGACATGTTTTATATTTTATATTACAGGGTACTCCACTGTACATGTCTCCTGAACTAGTTGAGGAGAAGCCATATGACCATACAGCAGATTTATGGTAATTTAAGCTGTTCTATTATATTGTTGTGCAGATTTATAACAGGCTCTTTCATGTTCAAGGAACAGTCTTTCATTTTATGGTTCTTGTTTATTATTTTCCTCAAGGACTTAAAACGCATTTAACTTGATTTTGTCCCCTAAAGCTATAGCTTATAAATTTGGATTTTTAACAAGTAATGCCATTCATGTTTTACTTTTAGGTTATAACAGGACATGTTTTTTCTCTAAAAATTGCGACTTTGCGCTAAGGTTGCAGTAAGTTTAACCTAATACGCAAAATGTTTCTCACAAAACGTGCACATTATGTCTCTTTTTAAATACAAAAGCACCTTAGGAATTTTCTTTCAAGGCTTTGTTGTCCTTACACCGTCAAAAATAAAAACCTAAAGATTCGGTGAAAAATTCAGGAGTTTGATTTCTGACTATCAAATTCTTGAGATATTGTTATATTGAACCCGGCCCATCGTTTGTAACCACAATGTGAATTCTCCTCTTTTAATACTGTCACCACATATTGCTGTGTTTAATATTCACCCCTCTCCCATGGTCTTACACCATCTTAACACTCAGTCTGTGACTGTTTCATTCACACTGACCTTATTAAATAAAGTTAAAGCTGTTAAAACACACATTCATTGAAACTGTGAAGTGGACTTGGAGAATCACTTTAAAACACATTGTTCCTGCATTGTGCTATTCGGACAAAAGCATGACCTGTACTCAAAATTGTTGAAAATGGCAACTTTGCTAGATTATGTCTTACCTACAAGCCAACTAGGTTCATTTCTCCTACCAGAAATTACTGTCATTGACATGTTTGGGTACATGACATCCTGCATTTTACCATAGATTATAGACAACAGATTTGCATCTCCGACATTTTCTTGCGAAATATCGTAGAGGAGGCACCACCCTCTAAACGTAGCAAAATCATCTTACAGTTAGTGTATTGTGATGGGAAATTCTTCCATCTACTTACTGTCTAGTACAACGAAAAAAAATAATTTCGGCATTGAAATGCTGTTCAAGGTCTTTCAACTGTAGAGTCCAGAAATTTTGAGTGGCACTGGTATGCATTCGAGCTCAAAATGAAATGTCCCGTGGAGTGTGTAAACTGTTTTTGAAGTGCGAGAGTGATTTTTGAGTAGGCCTGGTAGTTTATTCTGGAGTATTAATATGAGGTTTAAGAAGTTAACGTTTTATGAGCGTTCAATTTGTTCAAGCACGGGTGTGAGTTGGGCAAAATTCCGACGAAAATGACCATGATTAGCAGACGACATACTTGCCGGAAGTTAAGCGTGCTGTATGTGCCAGCTGTCAGTAGTGAACAATGACGTCACGGCTTCGGCGTAAAATCACAGATTTCATCCATTGAAAATAATTATACTGAGTTTGGGGTCTATGTACTATAGTCTATGATTACATATAATATACAGGTGAAGCTCCTAACAACGCACAAAATACAATTCTCTCCCCTAGGGCTCTCGGCTGCATCCTTTACGAGTTGTTTGATGGTCAGCCACCATTCTACACCAACAGCATCTTCCAACTGGTCAGTCTCATCCTCAAGGATCCTGTCCGCTGGCCCAAGACCATGAGCAGTGTGTTCAAGGACTTCCTTCAGGGCCTACTCACCAAGGACCCTGGGGCCAGACTGTCATGGCCAGACCTATTGTTTCACCCGTTTGTGAAGGATGGCGTCGTCGGTATGTATTTGTGCTTGCAAGGAGTTGAAAAATTGCGAGCAAATAAGTTTGAATTTCAAGGAGAAGACAGCACTTGCCTGGTTTCAGATGGATTTGAGCTATACTGGCCCCCAAATGACAGTTTTATTTTATATGTTACATGCTATTCCTAACACCTCAAGACGCATAGTGTTGGTGTGCAGCTGCGGGTGCTGTTACGGGTTATAAACATGGCCTTTATAATCAAACACATATGGCTTGGAACATAATTATGTTTAAGGGCCATTAAGGAAGGTGTCCTGCATATGAGTGTAACATTAACTGCATTTAATACGTTACTAGGTTTCAATTCCCATGCAGCACTATTCATTTCAAGTTGGAGTTTTGAGTGAGTCTTCCTGTTGAAGCAGTCATTGAAGTTCAGGGATCGATACTTCTAAAAGCACAACTTCAGCTCACCACCTGTGACTTGGCTGGATTCCCAGGTCGCCAAACGAGAACTGGGGTCCCCAAAACAAGTTCTGGCCCCTGCAAACATTACTTAACAGCAACTGAAAACGTGAATTGAAGAACGGACGAACTCGACAAATGTCCGCCAGTGCACCGGAGAACGCCTCAACAGCGTTTTAATAATCGAACAGAAATGAGAAGTGTCTCGCATGCCTGGTAACAACCAGCACCAATTTCTCTCCATGGTGGCTCACCTTGGGCAGAAGTGGACAAATTGGCACAGGCTATCTGTGCGTGACTCATGAATGGGCCCTTCCAATTCTTTGCTGAATGACTCCAACTCCCATCTGATTACTGCCTGTAGTATTTTGAGTGCGATATCGGATGTGTTTGGGAAATTTTTGCCTGGTCGTCAAAACAAAATCTGAGGTCACCAAATTGAACCCTGAACTCTGTTTATACTGTGGTGTTATCACGTGTGATTAAAAATGCTAATTAAATTGACATTTTAGAGAACCAAAACAAAGGTTCCACCCCAAACATGAAGCAATTGGTTTTCATAGAAGGCTCTGCATGGATCTTTTAACTAGTATTACAGGAGTGATTTTGTCCTGTTGAATGCAGTGCTGAGTTTCGTATGTTATGTGTTGTGGTCTCACAGGATGTTTCAAAAGGATTGTGTAACCATGGACTTCCCATGAATGAAACTCTTACTCCTTGAAAGGGTAGGGCAGAGTTATAACGTACCTAAGGAAATTTGACAGTTCATTAAACAGTTTGTTTTTTATGTAATTGCTTGTTTTTGCTCACGAAACTCTTAGCCTTTGAAAGAACGCGGCAAAGATTAAAAATTGGCTTCTCATTAAACTGTTACGCTGTACTCTTTTGTGTAATTTGCACTTGTGGTGGGCACCCTATTGTTGACTGTGCTAGTCTGTATGAAAGTGTTGGGTTTCCTGGAGAGTAACTATTATGTTGTTTTTCCCTAGTCTCTGAAGAGGATTTGACCATGCCTAGCCCCTTCACTAAGCCATTGTCTGCGTCTATGCAAATCGTCAAGGAGAAGCAGGTCAAGGAAAAAGCCCATCCACCGGGGACGTCTAAGATACTCAACCGAGCACGCAAGAAGGCAGCCAAGGCTGAGCAGAAAAAGGAGGGCATCCGTGCCGAGGCCTGGACACAGGAGGACAAGGGACCGATACCTGTGCACCCTGAAAGGCCCCACACTCAACAATGGGAACACACAGGTGTCAGTAAGGTACGCCGACCGTGAGCAGTTGTCTTGTGGATGGATGAGAAATAAATTGCAACAAAAACAAATTGCTGGGTGTGAGTACACAAGATGTCGTGAAACTACACATCTTTAAAATATTGTTCTCTGCTAATTGCGAAGCAACTAATTGTATTTGTTAGTGTCTGATTAAAGTTGTTTTTGCTCTCTGATTGTGATTGTTTGTGCAACTTCTTCAAGCCACAAAGTGTCATAATGAAAAAATATGGCGGCTCGTGCTTTAGAAGTTTGAACAAACTGGCAGTTTGAGGATTGCAGCAGTTTGTTCATTTTAGGTAGTTTGTGCTGTTACTCTGCTCCCTAGTGCAGTTAAAACCCGGCTTTCAGGTTTTAAACCACTTGGTGAAATCAAAGTTTAATAAGACCAGATTTATGCCTTAAACCAGGTTTTGTTCAACCAAAATTATGAAATTGTTGAAGTTTATCTGTAAGTTTGAAAAGTGTCATGATATTATAGTTCTCTTGCCAATTTTTAGTCATTCTTTTATTCGAAACCCCTTAACATGAACAAAAGGACACATTTGGTTTTATGACCAAAAATGGCATTTTTGAGGTTAATGTTGGATAGGACAAACTTCTTGACCAGAGTTCAATGAACAAAGGTCTATTGTGGTTTATTAGGAATTACCATTTCTCACCATTGGCTGTATGTCATTCGCTGAGATTGAGGTCAGTGAGTTTAATGCTTAAAATACTCAACCAAGTTTGGTTTTGCTCCGTTGGCAAAGTGTTTTGACTGTGGCCACTGAGGTCTTGAGTTTGAATCTGTCTTGGAAGTGAGTGACGATTGTGTCAATTACAGTTGCATTTAGCCCTGTTTAATTAGCTAAAAACGAAAATGCAATTAGGCTTTATACTCTCGTAAAATTGGTCTTATAATATCCATTACCATGATAGGATTCTATGTGTTACCAACAAGATTATCTTAGGCGAACCCCAGTAATTCTTGTTGGTAACAAAAATAGATTCATAGCATTGTAGGGAATATTATAAGTCCTATTTTAGGAGGGTAAAAGCCCTGATTTGATTTACGGTTTTAGCCAACTTCAACGGGAAACTTTTTTATGTTGTGTCTAGGCTCAGCCAACACCCAGACCAGACCGAGTGAGTAAAGACTACGCAGAAGAGTTCCCTGCTGTAGAAGTGGAGAGTAGAAAGATGGCAAGGAAGACAGACACAAAAAACATGGAAAATGTCAAACTGGATGGGTTTGGTGAGGTAAAGCTAAGTTGTTCTCAGAGCCTTTTGACATCTGAATGTGTATGCAGTCACATTGAATACCTCAATTCTAAATTCAAACTCTAGACAATAAATACAAAATTCATGATTGTGTTTGAACATCTGTCTTTATTCCATATGCGTTGATTAAGTTGACTGCAATACGGCCACGTGGTATTGTTTTTCGTAATGCCCTCTATATTCAGACATGAAAAAATACAAAAGGTAGGTTAATGTTGACTCGACGTCGCTAGCCGGCTCGGTCGTCAAACTTTATAAAATAGCTTAAAGTTAAGTTACAGCTGTATAAATAGCAATTGACATGTAATTAGGTCACAAACATAACATCTGGTACAAAACTGTTAACTATATAACACTTTTGTCTCGGTTTTATTTGCTAAACTTTTATATTGTCAGCAACTCTGGCGCCACTTTCTCAGTAACTACAGTGTTATTTATTCTTGGTATTCAATTATTTACAAAAATTGTTACAAGTTTAGTGCACAATTTCCATTGTTTTAATCTTTGTTATCTCTTTTCACATAATAATTTGTTACATTCAATACTGTTTTCTTTTACTTAGAGTAAACTAAACATTACACACAATTACATACACTATAGGTTGTGATCCGCTACATGAACAGACTAGACTAGGTGAATTATTTGAAAGATTTGCGGAAGAAATAAAAGAAACAAATATTCGAAGCGTATAGAAAACGTACATCAAGTAGGGTAGATGAAATAATATCCCACAAGACATTATTCCGCGTATCACCCGAGACCGAAGGCTGAGGTCGATATGCGGAATAAGGTCGAGTGGTGTGTAAATGGGGTAAGCTGCAGAGTTTGGAGCCTCTGACAGCATTCGCAACATAACTTTTAGTTGTCACATTTCATACACATTTGCTGTTTTGTTGACGTGCAGGACTATCCACAGTTTCCGTGTCATAGAATTGTACAGCACATTCGCTTACATTATTGACTACAGGATATTGATAGTGATGATGAGTGGATGGCACTGAATGAGCGTACTGAACCTGACAAGGACCCGGCACAGACCCTGGCTCTGATCAAGAACAAGGCTTTCCTGTCTAAATTGAAGTCTCGTCTTCAGTCGTCCACTGAACAGGTGGTGCAGGGATTGCTAGAAGGAGCGTCACGACTCAGACCTGTATTGAGAGTGATCACAAATGTGATATCTCTCCAGTGGTAAGTAATAGCTGCAACTAATCACATTTTGATTGATAGTGCCCAAAAGTGATTCTGTAACATTCTATTGGTTGTACGCATTATTCGAGTAATTCATGTCTTATTCTCCATTTAATTTATTTCATGAAGTGGGCCTGCAGTGCTTGGTGGTCTTTCCCATAAGCATTGGCCATACTTGGCCATTTAGCAGTCGTTAGGAGTTTTCTAACATGTTCCAAAATTTTGAGGTTTGAGGAGCGTTACAGAACATTTTGTTACAGACTTGACGTACAGTCGTGGAAAATGTCTGTTAATAAGCTCAAACAGGGTCTAGTGTACTTTATAGTAAGCGTTCATAACTTTTCATTTTATTGTCAGTTGTCCAAGCTTCATCTGAGCATTTGATGAATGTTCTGCACATTCAAGTTAAATGTCACGACTTGCACGTGACATCAGTATTATTGACTAATTTTACCGTGAGCTTGGTACAATTTTTGTGCCCAGTTACAGGAAAAAGTCTCAAATAGGAACTCAACTATGATTCTTAACTTTTCGCTGCATTCGTGAACTTGTGAAATTACTGATTGTTCTTCTCTATTTTATACTCATCACTAACTGAATTTTTTACTTTAAAATACACTTAGAGCAAACTCTACATTGAATTCTGAATGTTTCAGTGAAAATATATAAATATCTTTTCATGCAACACCCTCAATTTAAGGACTAAGTCACTATTATTTTCATTGACATAATGTCTCAGTTTTAGATAAATTATTAAAACAAATCATTAGTCACATAGGCGGTCATAATAAGAAAAAATATAACGTTTTGTAAATTTTGACCATTTTCTGCAATGTTGTAAGCCTTTGAAAAGTAAAAAAATTCAACAATATTTTTGTTAGGAATTGAAGAATTTTTACGGTAAATGTGAAGCACGACTTTCATAATCTGGCAATCCTAAACTAATGCCTCCTGTGAGTCATCTCACGTCCTCTCTGTTTGCAGCAGCCTCGAGGAACTGCAACCATTCCTAACTAAAGCCAACATTCCGGGACATGCCTTGACGTTAATCTCCGACATCCTGGAGAACAAGGTGGTCACAGATCAGCCATGGTGTCAACAGATTCTCCTGGACCTCGTCATCGTGTGTAATGCCTACTTTGCCACTTTACAGTCCTGGGAGGAAGCCGTAACTAAAGACTTGTAAGAAATTGACATGGACTCTTCCTACAAAATTAGCCTAAATGGACTCTTCCTACAAAATTAGCCTAAATGGACTCTTCCTACAAAATCAGCCTAAATGGACTCTTCTAACCCAATAATTCAAGGATTTGAAGTAACTTCTTACGATTAATAACTTCCGTTATCTGAAATCCTATGTTACATGGTGTACATGTTGATAGCACTTCATGCAATAGAGGTAATTTTTAAAACCAATCCCTGACTATGTCCTGGAGAACAGTCCATAATGCATGGTATCTGCAAGTTTCTTATGAATACAATCCGTCGTTTCTGAGAAATGATGTTCCAAAGTTTGCCAAATTTGGAGATTCAAGGGTCCAACACACTTTTAGTAAGCCTGATTCAGTAGGAACTGAAGCTGAGTATAAGTATTAAGTATTGTTATTGTTATTGTCTCATCTTGCCGCTATACTTCTCAAGGTGTATTTGTTGGGAGTTGTTTTTTTTTTTTGCCCTTTCAGTATGTCTGCGTTCTGTGATCGCTGTCTGCAGTTTGTTGAATTAGTCCCGAAGCTCACTTCACTGACATTTGACGTGGACCTCAAATTAAGAGAACAAGCTTTGATGGTGAGTTTTTGTGCCCACTTATGCATAGTCGGGGTGCATACTACTGTCGTCTCTGCATGTCATGCTGTTGTCCTTCCACTTTTGTGCTACCTATCAGCTGCATTTTCTTACAAAACCTCTTTAAAGATTTTTCCATGTTTATAATAGAGGGGGTTATCGAACACAAGCAAGCAAATACATCTTATCATTGAGACTTTCGACTGCCTTCGACGGCTGTCTTCCTCGGAATGTTGGGTGCACTAGTGGCCTGTACTTGGTTGTGTATACAGGCAATTACAGACCCTGTCTCTGCTGATAGAGGGAGTATGATGCCTGATGTAGACAGCTTCCCTGATCATTCTAGGAAATGTACCTGGTCTCGATGTAATAAATACTAGCAAACTCCCAGTCAATAATATGATTGTGTTCTTGAACGTGTTCAAAAATGAAGTGTGCGTAGCTTGACATAGTATTCATCTAATATTAGAATGTAAAAATAACACCAGGGCCCGAGGTCTAAGCTCTGAACTCGAAATTCACCTAAAAAATTGACATTGAGGCAGTTAACTTGCATATTTGTACTCTAATCGTGCAACGTGATTGTTCGGAGATGAGATCCTAAACTCAGATCATTCCTTGCATGAGACTTTCATCAGAATTGTTCTTTACAAGAAAGCACCACATGAAAGCAAATAAAGGGGCAACCTGTAAATCTAACCGTCTTAAGTCAAGAGCTTCCAGTGTCCAAATTTAATGTATTTTGTTCCCTGTGAAAAAGTCAGTTTGTTCAGGAAGGTTTTGTTATGTGCTTGAGCCACTAAAGTTAATGTGAGGTGAAGTGTTCCCTTCAACTGATGTGATCTGCACATGTGGCGGAGTAGATGTAACATCGGGAGCCCGCAAGATCTCCAGTGGGTACTGTACGTTTGTTTCCCTCCTGCGACGGTCTGTGAAATATGTGGAAGCATTTTATTTGAAATCCGATAAAGGAATCTTTTCGGCTGTAAAAACCATACATTTTTTTCGTTTACAATGACCATATATGGGAAATGTATTTTGGCATTGTGGACACGCCTCACTGTGTTGAGTTATGAAGTTACTCTTGGCTATTTCATTTTGTTCTTGTATTTTAGTGTTTAGTCTTCATATGTGAGCAGTTGGAACAAAACATTCACCAGGAGGCGCTGGCAGAGCAATTCTTTGAGGGAGTGGCTAAGAAGCATCCTGTTACCATGGAAACACTGCTGTCACTCACAATAATGGATGAGGGAGCTTTGATTAAGCTAGAAGGTGCTCTTTAGATGCTATTGTATTGCCAGATCTTGTAGATTGTGACTTACATAATATTGTGTGCAGGAATCATTTTAGAAAAATTGTTGATATGGGTGAATTGACCCACATTGTTGATATGGGTGAATTGACCCACATGGCCTCACGTCTTTCGTAAACAACTTAGAGGACCTCTGGGCCATGCTAGTTTTTGTCCTTTTTTGCTCCCAATTTTAATGGGTCCGTTGGCTCGAGCTGTGTATCAATGAAATTCTTTTTGCACGAATCAAGTGGGTCCACTCCTGCAACAGATACCTGAATCATCCAGATTTCTGTTGCCACTGTGGAACTGATGGGTCTGGTTTGGTGAACGTAATTTGGGACTGGTCCATTTTGAATTTTAGTTGCGAATGATATTAAACTGAATTTGGTAAAGAGCACGCTGATTCTTCACTTATTTAGCAAACAATGTGGCCGACAAGTGAAATTCTTTCTTATCAATTTTTCCACAAAAATAAAAGATTGAAAAATTTTTAGTATATCACTAGCATGATCTTTGTTGTGTAAATGTCAAAAAACGTCTTTTGGTAAATTTCCCATTTTGTACATTAAAGTAATCCCCCTTTGAAAATGGAAAAAATAACAATTTTAACAATTATTTTTGTGCAGAATAAGTGGAGAATTACCCTAGATTTGCTGTAAGTGGGTCATTTTTGTTTTCAAACAATATTTACTCTCAAAGTGTGATAGGTAATCTTGTTTTCTTTCAAATGAATGGATGATGTATTTATGACATTTCTTGAATATTGTTTTTAAACTCATTTCAACTTTAAAAAAGAAAATGTGCCTCTAATGATTAAAAGTTTCCTGCGAAAAGATAAACTTGTTATCATTTTAGTGACTGACGAAAAACAAGCATGTGCAATTCCTTAACTAATCATGTGATAATTGTGTTACCCTCTACAAAAACCTATGGCATCTAGTTTTAATACCTCTGAGGCTGCATGTGCTTCTGTGTGAAACATAAAATTAGTGTGCAGAAATTCAGGTATGTACTCATTGGTCTAGACATAGTAGGTAGCTGTGACAAGGGACGAATAGAGAGAAATTAATGTATTGGAGCATTTATTGAAGGCGCTATAATCCCATCTTCTGTCGAATGTCTAATTTTTGGTTTAGGCTGCTAAAACTGTTCATAACTTGCTTGGAATAGACTTGGGAAGAAATGACAGTCGGCCATTGGTTAGACTGTTTTTTGATGTATAAGGTGACCTGCCATTGGTATGACTGTTCTTCATATTTAAGGTGACCTGCCATTCGTTAGACTGTTCTTGATGTATAACGTGACCTGCCATTAGTGAGACTGTTTTTGATGTGTAAGGTGACCTGCCATTGGTTAGACTGTTCTTGATGTATAACATGACCTGCCATTAGTGAGACTGTTTTTGATGTGTAAGGTGACCTGCCATATCAAGCCAACTTATTCAGCCTGGTCAGATGCAGTTATGTTAATTCTTCCCAAATCTAAAAATGACGTGATCTAATCTAAGTAAGAAACGAGTAGACACCAAAAGCCCATTGTATTAATATTGATCTAGGTGGCTCTTCAAAGCATTCGTTTAGTCTAAAAATGGCACCTATGCTTTACTCTTGTAAGCAGACACAGTGGCACATTCGCAAAAAGGTGAAGTTGACAGTCTTAGGGACGACCGAGCGTACAACCTCTGATAAACGAGAGCTTGATTTTATAATTCTAAGTGGTCTAAATCAAGGTTAGAAGGAGGGTTGATAGCAGGTTAAACTATCCTTTGATGAATTGTGTTCTGTGCACTACTATAGACGTGTGTGATGGTAACCAAGAGGCAGCCTGCGCTCGTCTAGAGGACGTCCTACACCTGGCTATAGGCGCGCTCGCCGCTCTCTCTCACTTGCCGTTGGGTCAGGTGTCTGGGGTACAAGGTAAACGAAAGGTAAGTTGTATGTCGGCCTAACACTTTATCTTGTCGTATTGTCTCGACTCAAGCTCAACCCAGCATGCTATGATAAGCTACTTTAATCACACTTATTGGAACCTTATCTTCAGGGTATATCAGTGTACCGTGAGTTTTTACAATCTGAACTCAGTTTCTGCAATATTTTTTGATAAAAGTGAGTTAATTATCATGCAATTGTTTCTTGAAATCAAAATATCTTATTTAGCCCACAGTAACGAATATTTCATGTAACAAGATCCCAAACAAATTCTTAATCAAAGTGTTTGGTTGCTTGAATTGATCTTTGAGTTGCCTTTGGAGGTCTTTATATTGTAAAAACAACAGATACTTTTAATTATTAAAGTCACATTGGCTAGAGGGCGTGATTTGGCAACCACTTAAAAATACCAAGTTGCTACGAAGTCACCATATACACATGTGAGCTTGCAATTAAAATACTACATGACGTAAACAAATGGAATTTGGAATCGTTTGTCAAAAATTGGAAGGGCCACATTATGAGTCATGCTCATGTAGCATGCTGACCATATGATTTTGGCTGAGGAGATGAGCTTGCACAGTATCTTGGGCCTGAAGTGGAAATTGGTTTTTACTGAGCACACGAAACACTTCAAAATTTTCCATTCGACTAAAAGCAACAACTTTTTGTTCGACTAAAAAAACTATGGTGTCAAGGCGATCTCGGCAGACATTTGCCGAGTTCGATTGTTCTTCTATTCAGGTTGCTAGTTATTAATTTATTTTATTTTCGGCTGTTGCCATCTACGTGTTGTATTAACCAGGACTTTTGTAACCTCCCATTCTGGGTTTCTTTATTTGGCGATTTCAGTTGTTGTTTGGTGGCCTGGAAATATTGCCAGGTCGCATTTGGCGAGTTCACATTATGTTAAGCACCGAGCCCTGTGCAAGAATTTTGTAGTCTTAAATTAATCCAATCACTCGGAGCACCAGCTTTCAGACATCTCCAGACAACTGTCAAATTCACAGTTGTCTGTCTGAAATGAAAACCAATAAATGATTTGTCTTTGTTACGTTACAATATCCTGGTATTGAGTCTTACAGTAAGTAAATTAAAGATAGATTATTTCTTTTGGCATTAAGTATTAACTGACCATGTGGTAATTAACACTGTAAAATAATTCTGTTCTCCAAGCTTTTCTACCTTTCTCGCAGGTGGCTGTTGTACTAGGTGACGTGCTGTGTGAGGAGAGATTAAGGCCACACACTGAGGAGTTCCTGCTCTACATGAGACATCCTGCCACCTGTGGGCATGTGCTGAAGGTTGGTGGCTTATGAACTTTTTTCTATAGAGTGCCGTAAAACTTGTATTAAGACGATCGTGTTTGCTGCAGTAGACTGACAGTAGACTTCCAGTGCAAACTTGGTATACAGAACTAGGAAAGTCTGTCAAACAATTGTGACCTTGGAGTTACAATTAGTGAAGGTCATTATTTTCTGTTTGTCACTGTTTTGGTCGAGCAATAATTGCCGGTTCTCTAAGAAACACCATTCTTTTACAAAGGCGAGACTAGCCGCAGGGTTGTCTTATAGTAGTATTGACACATTTTATTCTTGAAACTCATTAACAAAATACAGTTTAAAATCACATACAGCTTATGGAGACTACGCGAAGGACCTTTAAGTGTGTGCTTACCACGGAGCCACCAGAAAAAAATGTAACGGAAAAAATGGAAAATCTCAATTCAATTACAATTTGGTGACTATAACACTAAAAATAAATTAAATAAAAAAGTTTGTAAAAAAGAGTTAGTATGAAGCAGTTGGAAATGGTGGACTCAAGGTCTTATCTTTTAAAGCAAAAAATTAATCAAAACAAATATATAACATAAACTAATGAATGTGTAAAGATTTCTTGTGAAACACTAATCAGAAAGTTGTTAGTAATGGTTGACAAGTTATTATGGAGTTATGGATAGAACCTTTTGCAAAAGATTTGAGACAACAATGTGTCGTCCATGCCATGTCCCAGACCAAACTAGCCTCATGTTTGTTGTGTGTGTTGTTTCAGGTTGTCTATGCGGTGTCCCAGGTTTCGCCTGCTTTCTGTCAATACCTCGGCCACAATGACACACACATGGAGACCTTCATTGGTGTCATGCATGGAATGGTAACACTTATTGTTCTGTACACAGTGTGTAAGGGAAAATGTACTTTATCTGGGCAGAGCCTTGTGACGAATTTGTTATTTTGGGAGGTTACGGCAGGAATAGAATTTTCCCAAATCACTGATGTGATCTTGTTACAGCATCAGTTTTCACTTCTGACAGTGAAAGCCTTTTGTGCTGGTAGGGCAACTTAGAAGTATTGCCTCGATGTGTTGCTTGCATTGTGCCTGGTTTTATTTGTTTCAGAGTAGTTGTGTATGTTGTTATGTGTTGTCTAATGCCAACAACAGTAAATTGTTACTGATCCGTTTGATTGTACAGGCACGACTCACCAATTAACTAATTTCCCAACATACGTGGTGTCAATTGAGTCCCAGAATGTCACTTTTCTATCACACGAAATGACATCTTGTAATTTCTGTAAGAAAGTTGTTGGTTGTTTTTTGTCCTATGCTCAAGGTCTGACTTGAAGTTTGTTTTCTTCTTAAAGAGTGAAGAAATTTGTTCAATCTCTGTGAAAGTGAAATTTTGTCAATTTAGGTTTAATGGGGATACTTCAATGTTTTTTTAGTCAACTGTCTCTGAGAAGATTGCATTTCATTATCCATGCTGCTAGTTATCGGTTCTAAGTGTGCTGTCTTACCTTCAGGTCGACCTTATTGATATGGAGGTGAACACAATCCTGGAGACAATTCTCAACACTCTGTGCGTTATTGTCATACAATTACAGCAGGTGCCCATCGTGTAAGTCAGTGACGGTGTCTAAGGAACTGTCCGTAGTTATCCACATGTTCAAGACAGTACAAATTCTTCACCACAATATGGCAGACAAGCGAAAGTTTTATTTTGTCAAATTTCTGAACAAAAATAAAATTAAGAAAATATTTGTCTGTTTTTAGCTTAGTTTGTAGTGTGGAGATGTAATAAAACAACAGTTAGCAGAGTTTATAAACTTACATTAAAATAATCGGCTTTTTTAAAATAGAAAAACAATTTTGGCAATTATTTTTTTGAAATAGGTGAAGAATCATCGTAATCTAGGTAGTACTTAAACTTTTGACTCCACTGTCTTTGAGAATGCTTCTGATCAGGAAAGCGGCTTTGCCTTATAGACTTCGCAAGTCTACTGTCATGTGTATTAAGGTATCATCTTGATCCATAAAGTTATAAAGAGTTTCAAGAGCATGCATGGACTAAAAAATGTCACTTTCCAAATCAGTTTCTGTGTTAAGACTCGAATCAAATTTTTAATCTTGTTGATTATGTTATAATCGAAAGTTGCCCTAACAGTTGCAAAATGAGCTTCTGGAAAATAAGTGAGATCAAAAGATACAATTCACTGCAACATAGCTGTTTTCGTGCTTTCAGTGTGATAGAATCAACAGTGTTCCTAGTAACCATCTTCATGGAGTCACAGATAGCAAGTCACACGGTAATTGTGTACATTTTGTTGTCACTCTCTCCGACGTACCCTGATGGGTTTTTTACAGTCACTTTGTTGGTTTGTTCTTGCAAATAACCTAGTCGATCATGTTGCCGTGACTGGTATGCGATGACTGACTAACATGTGTTGTTTTGTCTCTTGATGGGTCAAATGTCATGCTTTTTGCACTTCAGTTAGAAGGGCAATTTGTCCCAACCAAAATTTATCAGATGTTAAATTGCATGACTTGCATTCACTCAGTAATTTAAATTTTTCTAGCAAAAGTAATGTGTGTTTCGCCAACTCACCGCTGTTTTACTGGTCCCGGTTTGTTCCTTAAGGCCAGCGCACAACACAAGTATTCATCGCTAATGCTGCCGATTTTATAGGATTCGTATAATGCACGCTGGTTCATGACAAAAAAAAATTGTTTTGTGTGCTGGTTCAACTACACGATAATTTGCTGCCGATAACAAATCGTGAAACCTCCTGACAAAAATTGTGTTACATACGCTGGTCCTTTAACTCAGATTAGAATTGGTTGGACTTGAGAAGAACTGACAGATCATTATTTTAACTAGGTCAAGTTGAGTTACTCATCTGTGCCGCAAACAATAAAGTTCTTTCTCAGTCCATAAATCACTTCAAAGTTGAGTAAGGGAAAAGTTTAGACTAGTCCTGTCATTATAAGTGACCTATTAAACGTTAGTTTTGACTGAAGGCTAGTTGATAGCACTTTTTGTACAAATTTATGAAGTAGAAACGAGCTCTGTAAATTTCTTATGTAGAATCTTGTCTTCAAATATGTGCGTTTAGCCAAATACCTACGAAGCTAGAGAATTTAAATCTTCAGTAAAAGTGTGTGTTTTCTGAAAGTATAAATTCAGGATTTTATCTTTGACTTTATACCAATCTGCCACTAATTGGGTCGCATGACCTTGCTTTTGTTGGAATTTTTTTTAAAACAAAGAAAGGTACATTCGTGGTAAAACAACGGTGTGATGTATTTATGTCAAAGGTAAAATCTCCAAGATGCCATTCCGGGCTCATCTGTTCATGGATCCACATAGTTGGTAATCAAACAATTATCTTCTCAGCCAGGACCATAAAGCCTTCATTAAGCTGTGTGTAGTTACCCAGTCCAACTGGGACAGTTGTATGACTACGAGCAGGGTTTACAAAGAACTGCTTTCGCTGAACTTGCACGTAAATTTTGAACAGCCTATTGTGTGTGAACGACTTCCATGATTTACAACCTTCCTCAGTATTCTCAGTCAATATACGCACTAGTTACTCCCTTAAAGCCCAAAATAGCTGTTATTGTTGTTCCTAAATTGTCCGTTCATTTTTGTTTTATGCAACTTTAGATTTTTTTCATAAAAATAAAAAAATCCTACTTCGATAGCCTCTCGTGCAAAAATGGAATATTTGAAAACAGTACCTAGCAGCGTTATGGAGAAAAGTGCATAAATCATAGTATCGATAAGTTTTGTATGAATCCAATCTGCCATTTTTGAGATATGATGTTTGTAAGGTTACCAAATTAATACAGTTGTTTCTCTTGTGTAGGCCGCAGCAGCCCTTCTCTTCAGTCAGATGGTGTATGGGGGCGTGACTGTGGAGGTGTCCCCCGAGGACATGATCGCCGCCACCCTCTCAGTATTCACTGACCTAACCCAAATGTGTGTCCGCTGCCCCTTTGACTACGGAGTCCTGGATGGCCTTATATTGCTCATGTGTCAGATGTTGCAGATATCTGGGGTACGTGAAGTTGGTGGGTTTTAATGTGCATTATGAATACACCATATCATAAGGCCTAATGTCAGAGATTTGACGGAGCCTGAAACATGCGTCACCACTAGATAGGTTACGTAATTTCATCCTCAAAGGACTCTTCTCAGGCCATACCAATTAGCAGATTCAGTCGTGTTGTTGTTTTTGAGTCGTGTTTTTAGTCTGTGTGCTGGTGGACTCTCATTTAAAGCAAGCACAAGTTATAAATTAATTGTATCTTAGTGGGTCCTTTGAATTCTGGGTGTTTTTTGCATAAAGACTGATGCACAAATGGAAAAACAGAAATGGGTGGAAACGATGTTTCAGTTAAGTCACTCAGGTTGATTTGTAAATGAGCCAAAAAAGCCCAGAGAGGAAGTCCGCGTTCAGGGTGATGCTGTCCTCTATAGAAAACTGAGATGTGGATGAAAGCAGAGAAATGGCCACAGTTGTCTGCATGGCATTAGTTTTTCAAATTCATGTATTTGCCTAATGTATCATATCAATTTAAGGTAAAGTTGAACAATGCACTTTGATGTGGATTTGATTGTTATATATTGTACATAATAAGTATGTCAACTTTTCCTTTCTCAGTGTATGATAGGCTCATAATGCTACATTATCTTTACCCGTTTGTATTGCTGGGACTCGTTACAACTTGCTCTCCCATTTCACTGTGTTGGGTCAAAAATTTTCTTCCTGAATCCCATGGTATTGCCAGAACACATTTTTGGCCCTCATTATTGTTGCATCAAATTTTAACTTCTCCCTCGGGTAATGTAGGACCTCGGTCCAACTTAATTTCCTTACTGTTTGATAGATTCTCTTGTTTTCCATGGTATTGAAAAACATTTCACCAAGTTTTTTTTTTGTTGATTCAATTTTTTCCTGTGGTAAATTGATTGCCCATTGTATTGCAGGGTCACATTCCAATGGCGCGTATGTATGTGGAGAGCACCATTTGGACCTGTCTCTGGCACCGGCTGACTCAAGTCCTTAATGTCCACCACATGTCTGTAGAGGATATGGAAGCAGCCGAGCACAAATCTGTCATAGAGCCGCCTGATTGGACATTGCTATCCCCTCAAGGCCTTGTAGGAGTGTTACAGCTGGTGATATCAGTCTTCACTCACGTAAGATTTGTAATTTGTTTTATCTCTGCATATTGAGTTGATGAGTAAAATTCTATATCTTTGTCCTCTTTTGTTTTACATTTTGGTTTTTAGTTTTTATTTTCAAGTTGTGATGTCTTGTATTTGAATGTTTGTGGGCTTCAGGTATTCCCTTGATACTATCACCAAATATGGAAACCTTGGAACAACATATGCATGACTGGTGTTGTCGGTTGTCTGAAAATGTGATTGGTATGACACGTAAGACCATGGCGGTGATGCTGCACAAACGGATGTGGGGTTACTACCCGTGGAAACTGGCCATGTGGGATCTGTTTTGTCTTTCAAGAATGTAAAGCATAAAAATATTAAACTAGTCGGGGATCAATGGAGGCACAGGTTATTGTTTATTTCGATGTTATTTTTATTACCGGAAGTTTGCATTGTCGCTGTCAGTACAGTGTCAGTACTAGGATATAACCAAGAAGACTCTGGTTTGTCAGGGCTATGTCTTCAGCTGAATAAAAGATGTATTAAATTTCTAAAAACTCTTGTTTTATGAACTTAACGACATCATAACTCTTAGTAGCGACAGAGTAATATTGTATTTAGTATTACTTTGCAGGAGACCTTACTGTGTATACCCAGTCTAGGTAATGTTGACGGTATGATAAACAGCTCCCTGGCTCATATGGTTAATGGACAGTTCTTGGACATCATGCACAAAGGGTGAGATTTGCCCACTTCATTAAATACAGCTGGCACTAGCTTAAACACTGCACTCTTCTTTGACTTGTTTGAAGTCTCTCTCTAAGTAATGGAATTTTAGTTAGAATGGCCTTGTCAATTTAGGATCCAGTAACTTGATGGACAATAGTTGAATTTTCACACTAGTTTGAAGCGACTATAAATCGGCGTTCTTTCCATGAGGAGAGCTTCAGATTTAGACCACGTTTTGCTATAAAATTGGTCTGGACTTGTTCCTTACTCAGTTGATATGTTATTTCTAAGTTTGCCAAGAATGGACAGTTCGTTATTCATTGAGACCATGTTTGTTGCGTAAAACAACCAACTTGTGGAGCCTGGTCTCATGCAATGACAAGCTGTCAGTCGTTTGCTAGCATTGACGTCATTGCCAATTGACCTATCGCAAGCTACGCTCCCTTGCAAAATGTCGACTAACAAACAATAAGTTTTACCCAGTTCCAGTAACGTGTTGTTTGTCGGGTATAATGGCAGCTTGGAAACGAAGGTGTGTCAAGAATGCTGCGTTCTAATTGGTCAGTTAAGCCGTCACTCAAAATCCTGGCGATAGGTCAATTTGACTGAGGAATAATTTGAAAACAATTTTGTAACTGTAAGTGATCTAAATCAAAAGGCGGGTTTGTAGCCACTTTAAGATTTAAGTGAAAACAGTTTTCCTTGATAAAAGGTGCAGACTATAGGTAACGCCAAACCTATTGACACTCTCGTTTTCCAGTAACTATGGTGATGTCAGCGGAGCTGCATTCGTCACCGACCTTGTTCTTCAACTTACCCAGATCTACTGCTTTCCTTTTGCTGTAGATGTCGACGACGACTTGCTGCAAGGAATTTATAAGTACGTTTGCTTCATGATTTCACTACAGCCTTTGGTTGTTAGATTCAATCTCATACTTTCACATTGCTGCATTGTGTAACAGCAGTGATGTTCAAACACTGGCTTCAGAAACCATGGCTAGCGGAGTGAGAATACAAACTAACCAATGGCACAAGGAAGGCACCAGTGTGAATCCAGGGCCCGGTCTCTAATCTCGAAACTATTTTTGGCAATTTCTCTGCTCCTTTTGTGCGAACTTAAGATAATTGGTTATCAGACTATGCTCGAATACATTATAGTTTATGCATAGGAGTTTCTAGTTCAAGTTTGCCCTTGAAGACCCTTATATTCGTGCTACAAACTCGAGTAAAAACTCGAAATTTCGAGTTTAAACTCGAACTTATTNTTTTTTTTGCGCCCATGGCTGTATCTCCCAAACCGTTTGCAGGATCTTTACTAAATTTAGCAAGTGTATTTATGTGATATTGACAATGGACGATGACGACTTTAGGATGATTCTGACTACCGGTATGCCTCTAGTGGCAATTTAAGTATTTTACATTGACCTCTGTATTTTCGTAGGTCTTCAGGTGTATACTTTGTGTTACTTAGTGACTATGAAGGAAAAGTTCCAAGTAGAAATTTGTTTCTGGCGTTCTAATGCTGTGCTAATCTCGTATGTTGCTAAATTTGTTTTTAATTCTATGTTTCTGTGGTGCTTTAAGCAACTGATGTATAGGATGTGCTTGTATTATGAAGATCACTCACATTTTGCCCCTAGCCTATTGAGGAGACGATGACCATGCCTTTCCATTTTGCATAGTACAACATACTACATATATGCCCTCTACTGGCCACTTTATGGTACCAATAAACAACCCTAGAAGGATACCGTATACAGTGCAATTGGGGGCACCTTTCAACGCTCTGCGTTGCTCTTGTTAGTTTTTATTTTGAAGTTGTGATGTCTTCCTGTATTCGAATGTTTGTGTGCTTCAGGTATTCCCTTGATACTATTACCAAATATGGAAATCTTGGAACAACATAATGCATGCCTTGTGTTGTCGGTTGTCTGAAAATGTGAGTGGTATGACACGTCAGACCATGGCGGTGATGCTGCACAAACGGATATGGGGTTACTACCTATGGAAACTGGCCATGTGGGATCTGTTTTGTCTTTCAAGAATGTAAAGCATAAAAATATTAAACCAGTCGGGGATCAATGGAGGCACAGGTTATTGTTTATTTCGATGTTATTTTTATTACCGGAAGTTTGCATTGCCGCTGTCAGTACAGTGTCAGTACTGGGATATAACCAAGAAGACTATGGTTTGTCAGGGCTATGTCTTCAGGTGAATAAAAGATGTATTAAATTTCTAAAAACTCTTGTTTTATGAACCTAACAACATCATAACTCTTAGTAGCGACAGAGTAATATTGTATTGAGTATTACTTTGCAGGAGACCTTACTGTGTATACCCAGTCTAGGTAATGTTGACGGTATGATAAACAGCTCCCTGGCTCATATGGTTAATGGACAGTTCTTGGACATCATGCACAAAGGGTGAGATTTGCCCGCTTCACTATATACTGCTGGCACTAGTTTAAACACTTCACTCTTCTTTGACTTGTTTGAAGTCTCTCTCTAAGTAATGGGATTTTAGTTAGAATGGCCTTGTCAATTTAGGATCCAGTAACTTGATGGACAATAGTTGAATTTTCACACTAGTTTGAAGTGACAATAAATCGGCGTTCTTTCCAAGAGGAGAACTTCAGATTTAGACCACGTCTTGTTATAAAATTGGTCTGGACTTGTTCCTTACTCATTTGATATGTTATTTCTAAGTTTGCCAAGAATGAACAGTTTGTTATGCATTGAAACCATGTTTGTTGCATAAAACGACCAACTTGTGGAGCCTGGTCTCATGCAATGACAAACTGTCAGTCGTTTGCTAGCATTAACGTCACCGCCAGTTGACCTATCGCAATCTCTGCTCCCTTGCAAAGTGTCGACAAACAGACAATAAGCTTTACCCAGTTCCAGTAACATGTTGGCAGCTTGGAAACGAACAGGTGTGTCAAGAATGCTGCGTTCAAATTGGTCAGTTAAGCTGTCACTCAAAATCCTGGCGATAGGTCAATTTGACTAAGGAATAATTTGAAAACAATTTTGTAACTGTAAGTGATCTAAATCAAAAGGCGGGTTTGTAGCCACTTTAAGCTTTAAGTGAAAACAGTTTTCCGTGATGTAAAGGTGCAGACTATAGGTAACGCCAAACCAATTGACACTCTCGTTTTCCAGTAACTATGGTGATGTCAGCGGAGCTGCATTCGTCACCGACCTTGTTCTTCAACTTACCCAGATCTACTGCTTTCCTTTTGCTGTAGATGTCGACGACGACTTGCTTCAAGGAATTTATAAGTACGTTTGCTTCATGATTTCACTACAGCCTTTGGTTGTTTGATTCAATCTCATACTTTCACATTGCTGCATTGTGTAACATCAATGACGTTCAAACACTGGCTTCAGTAACCATGGCTAGCGGAGTGAGAATACAAACTAACCAATGGCACATGGAAGGCACCAGCGTGAATCCAGGGTAGAGTTCAATAACTAGGACCTTGCTAAAAATTCAGATTACGCATCATAGTGTCGTGTGTTTTTAATGAGAGCACGACGTTTGTGTGATTTTGGCTAGATTTTTTTTGCTGCAAGACAGCTGTTGAACTCTATCCTGTGTTGTGCAACTGATTACATAACACTGTTCTGTGTTATGCAACATATTACATAACTCTGTTGTGCAATGTTCATCATGAGTGCCTGGCTGCTTCTGTGTTTGCTTTGAGGAGATGCTGAGGAAATTTTAATTTATCAATCAATTTCACTGCACTCCAGTTGGTCTTGTCTTTCCCTGCAGAGACTATGAATCCTTACCAATTATTTTTTTGCTTACCTGTGGTTCAATTACAGTTGGATTAAGAGACTTTTTGACAGAATTCGTTATTGATTTTTTTTGAATTTATTCACAAGTGGTCAGAAGTTTGTGGCAAATGTTGTGAGCTGTTCAAATAAATTTGTGGACTGGTTCATGAATTGAAAATTGTGATCGTATACTAATAATAAAGTTTGTGGTTTATACATAAGCATAGTAATTGATTTGAAATGGATTGTTTCACATTCATGTGTATTCTTGATCAGGAATTAGCTCTGAATCTCACAAATCACACGGATACTCATAAAGCATGCTCAAAGCAAGTAAGAACTAATTAAAGTAATTTTATGTATTTGGCATATTCCTAGCTCATTTCATGCTGATTCCCTAACATTCTTGAAGTATTTGTGATCTTTTTTTGAAATTCTTGAATGTGTTTGTGCAATTTGAGCCTGAGCCGTGACCTCACAAAGTATTAAAATTAATTTGTGAGACTTTTGTGGTTGCAATGAGCATTTGTGCGCCCAAAGGCATCCTTCTAATAATCATCTCACGACCAGTTTAAGCATTTGCCATATTTTGCGTATCAGAAATGTTCCAGATACAATTCTGTCTTGTATGATCACCTCTAAGAAACCCAGCCTTACAGCAAATTACAAATTACGGCTGTATGGGGTATGAAAACATGGGAATGTAGCTTTCTCACCATGATTGTAAGGAGGCGGTTTCTGATTTGGAAATTGAGAGCAGGTTGTTGATCATCTGTTTGATCTGGTAGCAGATCTGCCATGTGCTCTTATGCCATGTGAACGCAGTATTACATTGATGGGCTGACTTCACAAAATTTTGATTGACTTAAATGATAATTTTGTAAATTGGCCTCTATTTTGGAAGACTCAAATAAGTCAATACACTGAGACGTAGACTGCTTTATTTACCGTTTTTTAGATAGCCATGCTGACTGAAATAATATGTGGGACAGGCGTTTCCTCTGTCAATAAGTGAACTCAGATTAAAGTGCAAATGACATTTTAAAATTTTAACATTTAATCAATCCATCCAGTTCTTTCGCATATTTTGCCTACCCACTTACAGTTCCAATCTTCCTAAAATGCCTTGTGGTATATCCAGCAGTGTTTTGCACATGGCTGCCTTTCGAAAAAAAAAAACATTAATCTGACAATGCTGCTGGTGTAATCAGCCTAATCAGATTTGTCTCCCCTTCCCCTGCTAGTGCCTATTCCAAGCACCATGTCCTGCGTCACGTGATCTCGGCTTGCATAAACTACGTACCACTTGACCAGTGTGACATGCCGTTTGGTCTTCTCTCTCGCCTCGTGCTTGGTGACCAGCGTGGCGTGTTTGTCGATGAGTTCGCCCATGCTGTTCAAGACCTGGAGGTAAGTGCCACCTATTGCATAAGTTTTCATAACTCTCAGTTTGATAAAAAAGAAAGCTGAAAACTTTTGTGTTGTATCTTAATCCATGCCGACGGTTTTCATTGAAGGTGTCTTGTAGTAATGAGTGACAGTCGTTTTGAGTTGGCTACTTTTTAGTATTTACTTGTTCATGAAGTCCTACGAGTGCACAAAATGTTGAGTGCATCAAGTTATGGTGTATAAACTTCTGTGAATGTGGAACTCAAAAAACCACTAGGTGGCGCATGTGCAGCTGGGTCCTAGTTCAGTGCTCGATTTGGCGACATGCAAGTCGCCATTGTGACCTCAGATTATGTTTAGGAACATGGGAAAAGTCCTAAGTCACCATGAACTCGCCATTGCTAGTATCAAAAACGGACAATAATTCCCCGAAATTCATTTCAAAGTTTGTGTTTAATTCCAAACTTGAAATTACGAACGTTTTTTCTAGATTTAATACCTTTGGTTCACTATTCCATTTATGTCGTGAAATCTGCATTTCCACTACACATCACGTGCTTATTGCAACAGGAAATAAACAGATCGGTATTGTTCTGTCAAAATCAGGCAAAATCGGTGAGTTAGAAATTATGGTACGTATTTGTTACTGGTATAAATTGAAGAGGTATTTCATAAGTTTCTTAGAACTGAGTTTGGGACAACCTTTTTTGTCAATGATTTCGACGTCAGTTTTGGTGACCTCAGATTTCATTTAGCGACCTGGGATTTTCCCTAAGTCGCCAAGCTAGGTTTCGAGCACTGTAGTCATAGAAATATTTCGCTTAGGTAGTCACATGGTACGCAAATGATTTCATGTTGATGAATTAGCGCCACCTAGTGAATATGAAGCCACCCATTTGTGTTTTTTGTCAGGGTGTGTGGCAATGATTGCAATGGTCTTACTTATACACATGAATTTTCATTTTTGAAATAAACGTTACATTTCATGTATTTGAGGGTGAAGTCATGAATATTTGTTGATGGCAGTCGGGAGATTATTTATTTTTAACATTGGGGATGAATGAATTGTTGTGTTTCAAATCAGTTCTGTTGTATTTACATGCTAATCACTTCGTATTCGTGAACATGTGGGCGAGAGGGTTGGAATTTACCTCACTGTCACCGTGTCAATGTTATGTAGTGTGTGTTTTCACTGGAAATTACCAGGATGTAGAGCTGGGTAAAACACTCCCGAAAGGTACTTTCTTTGCATTTTCATTTTCACGGGTAACTTTCTTAAAATTAATGATCTACGGATACACTTTCAGATTGGTTAGCGTAGGATATGTTAAACTGCTGGTGTTATGCAGGTCTTATTCCAACGTGACGTAGTCTGGAGCATGTTATAGTCTGGATGCCTACAGCAAAAATCAAGAAATATTTGTCCCGACTGGTTAGCAACAAGTTGCGACCGGTCATCTAGTCAACTGTCTGCCACGAGTGGTTGTCTCAGTCCGTACAATGGTTGTCACTTAGGTCCTTATAGGGTACAAGTAGAAAATCCTGACTACATGCTGTGGTGTATTTTTAAACGCGCTCCATAATTATAGTCAATCTGATGGAAATGAAAAAACACTGGAAGTGAAGCAAGAACAAAAAACATTTTTAAAAAGGAATATTCAAGAGCTTCATTGAAGTAGGTGCTGCTGTCGGTTGTACGATCATCTGCTGGTCTTCTACAAATTAGCTGACAAGTTGTTTTTTTTCTGGGCGGTCAACGACTTGTCGCTACGCCTACTTGTTTCTGACCAATCGGATCTAACTGACCTGTGTTGTGACACTTATTGAAGATGAGTGAGAAGTTGTGGTTGGGGAATGTTCTTTCGATGTTTCTGTAATGTCCAAGAACTTTGATCTATTTTTGCCTGATGCTCCTTGGGAAAATATACCGTAACTCCAATTGTGTACTTGTTTGGTTTATTTAAACAACATAACAGTCACTGACAAGTTGCAAACAACAAATTTTGCTGCGGAGAATAACACAGAATAAACAGTTAATAGAGATTTTTCAACATAAACTATGGTAGGGTGTGTTTTTAAGAAATCGTGCACTGTCTAACATATTTTGTACAATATACATATAATACATAATTATACATATACATAATATGTATATTACACACACACACACACCAAATTAGTGGTTGCTTCAGCACCCGTGAGGACTTTGGGGGCCCATAATAATAAACGGTGGGCGTTGAGGTGCATTTTCAAGTTCTAGACACTTGTGAGAGCAATTGTGAAAAAAAATTTGGCTCGTGGAAAGGAACGGTGAATTTTTTCCCTTAACTCAACATTTAAGCCTCCCTGACCTCTCACTTGTGTGGTGGTTATTTCACTTGCAAAACATTTTAGACTAGACTATCAATCACCGGATTTTGCTTGATCTTGCGTTGCTCATTCTACAGCATATACCCTTACCTGCTGTGAAAGAGTACCCTCAGTCAAATCTCGCTTAGGGCCCCACAACAATTAAGACAAACTCCAAGTATTCACCCAATGTTAGACATACTTGGGTGTTGAACCAAGCATGGTTTGAAAGGCACTTGCTAGGCTGTGGCTTGCAACACTTTAAATAGTGAAACTAAATAATCCTAATATGTTTCTTGCCTATGTTATCATTACGTTTTTCTATTGATACACGGCAATGATTTATGAAAATTAGAAAATGACGTTACCTTATTCTGAGGCAAGGATGAAATAGGAGTTGGTGCAGGAGCTACAAAGCTTGCAAAAACTTTCAAGACACCAAGTTTTAGTTTGTAATAATAAATAAAAATTAAAAATCTTTTGTTGTTCTGGACAAGCGTTGATCTGTTACTGACATTGTGGGGACCATCTGCCTCCTTTGACTGGGTAGGACAACGTGTATGTAATAAAGCAACAATTGTCCAGAAAAAGATTCATGATTGTAGTTATTACTGACATTCCTATAAATGACGGTGGTGTAATATAAAATTGTAATTCTAAAATTTCAAAAACTAAGTTAAAATTGAAGTCACGGATGACTTTTATCAGAATATACATTTCATACTATACTTGCATTTATGTGCTTAATTCTAGGATTCTAGTCATTGAAAATTATATTAATTGGTGGTAATTCAGTAAATGAATTAGACTTTATGACCATAACATACTAGAATTAATGATACAAACATGATCTTCCTCAAACTCAAAGTGAATAATCATGCAATTAATGATTTCACAAGAAAATGAAACAGGATGTTCTTACTTGCATTTTCTTCTCGACTGCTAAATGATTTTTCATCTTCGCACTAAGACTTGTCTTGCGTACGTAACAATTTTGACTATTCAATCTGCATCCATTCAGTCATCGTTTCTATAAAATAAATTACAACGTTATAACCACATACCCTCGCAGAACACCTACACTGTCTACCTGAAACTCTCCCGGTATCACAAATGAGTGACTTGCTTCCTGTCATTCACGTGACCTGTCAACGCTACAATCGCTAGTGCGGTCTCGTAGTTGGGTAAATCGTCTACGAATCCTGGGTTGTCTATGCCAACCAACGCATTGGTTTGAGGATTGATCTCGGCACTTATGATCCTGGAAGTACCTATATTATCGACTGTGCTATATTGCTCTATAGTCACAATAACGTTTACTATTTTCTGACTTTGAGTACCTTCTGTGCTGGGATTGCCAACATTGTTATTGCAGCTAGTGCTTGGTACGCATAGAGAGATCGCTGAACTTTGGCAGGTCTTGGATTCCTTTGCCACATCCTGTCTATCAGAGGTCTTTGTAGGCTTGGCCATCTTGACAGCAACTTCGTATGGCGGAGGACTGTACTTCTTTTCATTTTCCATTTGTTCCGATTGGACGTTGTCTTCGTCCACACTTTCGCTCTCCCTGCACTGGTGGTCACTTAACGTTAGGTTGCCGTTTCGCGTTCGTTTACAGAATATCAATGCGCATACGACCCATACAATAATAAATGCTACAACGCCAGATACAGTCATTACTAAGTTGATAGTGTCCAGTTTCTGTGGCGGTGTAAAGTCTGTGCTTCCCCGACCAAACCGCACCATCGGTTTAATAAAGTTCGGCTCAGTCACCATCTGAGATGCATTGAGGTCTGTGTTGTTCCCTAGCCTTACACTGAGGTCTGTGATGGCCATTGTCCATGGCTGTGTGGAATTGACAGCCATATTTGAGGTGCTCGTAATTCTTTATTGTCTAAAAAAATAATATGTTTGTATTAGAATTGGTCATAAAAACAAAACTACTTTCTCGCATTCAGTCCCCAATGGAACTCCTTTCATCCGTGGTTAGCCAGGGTGGGTAAGGTCCCATCCACCCATCCACCTATGCATGTTTAGGGCAATTAACAAAAAGCCAGGTGGCCTATGGCAGTAAACAATACAGGGAAAATATTAAGTGGTAACAGGCTGGACCAATTGCTAGCTATTCAACTATTGGAAGACAACAAGAAAGGCCTCGAACAGAAATTTGTAATTCACATCACAATGTCTTGACCAAGATTTGACTTGGTGCGCCATGTTAGGTGGTCAAGCTAATAGAGTTAATATTCATGTTCCTGTTATGAAAAGTTCACCAGAAAATGAGATGGGTGTGGCAGTAGATTATAGTGTAGCCTATGTTTCTTTTATGGATAGAGACCAGTGATATTAAGGTGCTTAAAATCTCCTTGCATTCATTATAAAGGCTTTTCATATTGTTGGGAATGTTCTTGTTTTCAAATATCTTGCTGATGTTGGTAGCTGCAGCAGGGCTTGGAATGACCAATGGCAGAAAAGAGGTGATGTATCATTCCACAAATAAATAGGCTTGTGTGTTAGAAATATTTTTGTATTGCAAAAATTATCTGAAATAAACGTGATAAAGAGAAACGAAAAACAGGAATCTGGAAATCAAAGAAGAGGAAATTGAAACCAAAAAAGAGGAAATCCTTTTAAAGGAGGAAAATTCCAAATCCTGCTGCAGTACAAAGCTTTTGAATGGAAAAGCATTCGTTTTGTGCGCCGTATACTTATAAAAAGATGAGAAGAGCGTTAGTGTCACTCTTGCCCCCCCCTCCCACTTTACAAGACTACTTACCTTGAAGACGGTCATTCAAAAATCCAACACTGGTTTTTGTAAGAACATAGATACCTTACGATTTACAGTGGTTTACACAACTTTGTCTAACATTTTCTTGGTCACATCTGCCTCAACTTGTAGCTTCTCGATTGCCTGAGATTTGACTGTTAGATTGCATGGACAGCCACAATATACATAGTTATTATAGAGCTGTGATTTAGCTTAGTCCAGCTAATTTCATGGAAGACCAACTAACCAACCATTATCTTAACAGCCTTCATTTGTTCTGCCATGCACCATTCGCACTACTTGGCTCTTATGCTGTGGTTTCTAATTTATTTTTTGACTGACTTCTGATGGGTAATTAATAGTAAATTAGGCAGGATATTGTAAATAGAACTGTGGCATCGGTGACTACATGTCATGTAGATAAAGTACCATACTCACAACTGTAATGGACTGCTATTTCTTTAACTTGCATTTTGCCATATTTAGCTGGCTGAAAAACGGAAATCAAACTAGGCCTTATACTGTCATGAAATCAGTCTCATAATATTCCTTACCATTATAGGATTCTATCTCAGTCTCGTAATATTCCTTACCATTATAGGATTCTATTTCAGTCTTATGATATTCCTTACCATTATAGGATTCTATTTCCAGTACCATCAAGAACATAAATACCATAAGCAACTCAAGAAAATGTTTCAGAATTTATTGATGTTAGCTAACCCTGAAATTGTGAATTTGAAAAATGGTGCATGTATGCAGTGCCATGAACTCTAGGATTTGTCCTGGGGTCAATGCCAACAAAATAAACATTTCATTACCTGTCTTGGGGTACTAATGCCTAACTGTAAGGTAAGTCCAGCCATTCACCTGTTGTTTGGTATTCATGCTCAAATGCTTTTGGTAAGCTGGCAAGGCCAGCCTGGTACAGTTGACATCATAATGAATATCACAGGAGTGATCAGGGGCTTCAGTATTGTGGTAAGCTGGAAAGGCCAGCCTGGTACACTTGACATCATAATGAATATGGCATGAGTGATTAGGGGCTTCAGTATTGTGGTCGGCAATTATTTCTGATTGCTCCAAACATTAATTTACAAAGGTCAATTAAGACAATAGAAGTTTATCAAATAATTGATCTTTAGTTTCACTCAAGTTGACTATTCGCTCAACTTGCCACATTTACAGCTGCACTCTCCGGGCTTACCAAGCCTCGATTCTGCAAATGACATCACTGCTGGACCAAGCGAAGATGGAGCTACTTCACACATCACTGCCTTAACTATACTCATTCAAGTTCATTGCGGTTAATTTGGTAGTTGTCACTTTCATAGCCCAAATTATACTGTTCACATTGAAAGCGAGTTCATTGCAAAAATCAGTCATATCCTTCTTTATTGGATAATGTATGCACTGCTCGTTAAGTCTCATGCTCAGTTGCCTATAGGAGAATTGAGAATGTGATCTCGAGATAGGGGATTCCACCGTTACGTATGTGTTGGGAAATCTGGCAGAACCTTAAATTTCAGTCAGTAGTGAGAGTGTATACCAATTCAGAGTAAGAGATCTCCTTCCCAAAACACTTCAGACCCCTGGAATTTGTGTACTTTAAATTTCAAAAACTGTTGATAGGCTTGATGAACCTAAGAAGTTTTGTATGTGAGAACTATTGCATACAATGGGACTGGATTCCTGCTAAGAGAAATGCAAGTTTGTAAATAAGCGGTCACAAAATTGTAGCATTACCGAAATTTAATGACCAGGGCAAGCAGGAATAAGTTTCCGCAGAAATAGTTTAAAGCAGTAATAGCATTGTAAATATTACATTAATAAATAAATAAAGAAGCATTTTGTGTTAAAGGTAACCGCTGTATCAACTTTGCTGTTTTTATTAAAAATTAAAACTGAAACGATGAATCTTAGCAGACTTCGTTCAAATATTTAAAAGCTTTAACTTTTGGTCAGTGCCAACTCAGCTAATTTCAGATTGTATAGGGGAAATGGTTATGTGTTCAGACTATCTGCCTGTAAATTAGTTTGCAGGTTTCAGAGAACAACCAACTCCAATGCAACAAATCAGAAACTTACGGTTTAGTAGCTCACTTGCGAGTTTCCAACTAGTCAATGTGACGTCACCGGAAAGAGGGCAAAACCCGCCATATTGTTCTTGTTTTGCCCCTAGTCTTTGCTACACACACACGAAATCTTACTGGAGTTTTTGTGGTGAATTTTATGCTTAAAACGTTAACACGAATTAAGGGATGGTAGATGGATCATGGAATAACTGTGAATGGACGAAGAAAATGTGAACTTGTTATGTTGTGCGAAGCTGTGAACGGACTGAAATTGGAACTCGACCCAGTCTAGGCCTGAATGCCGCAGGCATACAAGGGCGATAGTATATCCCCACTAAAAGTTACTCATTTCAAAATACAGCAAATAAAATCAATTGAAACATGCATATGTGCACATGGAGTTATAATTAGCACATACCCTGACTGGATGCAATTTAGTCTACAAATAATTTGAACATATCCATGAAAACCTTGCGCCATTTTGAGGAAAGTATGTCAAATCACGCCTGTTGATGAACAAAAAGTCCAAGGGACACAAATCTTACAAATTTCACTTGATATTTTCTTCATGCTATTGTGCAAGTGTGACGCGCCAGTTTACGCGCTTCGCTCAGTCTCGCGCTAGCCTTTGCCTCATACTCACCTGACTCAGTTGAAATACTTTGTGGTTATCGCGCGCATGGTCAAAGTTAACAGTAACCAAAAAGTGGAGCTGGAATTGTTCACCAAAGTCACCTGATTTCCCGTAGCTATGCTTCATTGAAGGTATGTTTAGAAGCAAAAAGGATCACTGAAGAAAGTAAGCGCCTTTTTAGGTGATAATTTTAGGTGTAGAAATTGTATTTTTGATGAAGTGAGCGGATTTCGCCTTCCGCCCGTTAAAATACACGGGATGAAATTAGTATTATTGTGGGAATCTGAATTTCATTTGCCATAACAGCAATGCTTGTTTGGCATTTTTCACACTAAAAGATTAAAAACTCGAAGTAAACAACAGAATACACTATGCTACCGTATCGGGCAAATGGTCAAACGACAAGCTTTGCCCCACTTCCGGTGACGTCACACTTAAGTCTCACATAATCTCGCGTTATTGTTAAAAACTCGCAAAAATTACATGTGGGAAGGGTATGTGTTCAGCCCTCAGTGCGTGTTTAGCCCTCAGTATGCTATTATGATGCTATGGTTGCATAACATGTAGTGCCTCGGTCAAGTAAAATCTGAAATGAATCTTTTTCAACTTTCATGCTTGTGTAAAAAAATTAGTACAAGAATGAATGGTCGACTCAAAGTTGGTTTAAAACTTCAATCAGTACTATAAAGATCACGATTGCAAACTGGAACATAGAGTGTTTAGCAGTTATTGCATGGTTGTCTTGAACTATCGTAATATATATCTAGCACTGAGATACTGTTAGACCTGCATGTATCCTTATTAGTTGGAAATACAATGCACTCTGTCACAGTCTTGCAATATGCATGACTGAACAAGCTTGTTCATAGTGCCAGCTTAACATGTATGTTATGTAATCACATGTCAGTGCATTATGGGAAATACTACAATACCTTGGCAAAGGTCTGCACTCTATATGAATACGGTCTACATCACAAACCATCCATTGCAAAAGAGTTTGCTTCAAAAGTTTCCGCCCATTTTGTACTTTGTATGTTGACATAAGTTTGATATGAACCGCAATTTCTTCAATTTTCAGAAAAAAAATATTTTCTGTTTTTAACTAAACATTTTCACACATACACATGGGTGTGACCCCAAAATGTGAGCCAAAACAAGTTCTTTCAAAGGTGGTGTTAAAAGGCATCATTTCGCCCTGTTTAGCTCTCAGTGTAGCATTCTTAACCGAACCGCTAGCAACGAGGAAAGCTCAAGTTAACTTCTCGTTTTTGCCAGAGTTGTTGAGCAAGGCCCTAGAGTGCGTGAAGAAAATCCTTAAAGTTCACTACCAAAATGCATAAAACAAAACAAAGTACATTGAAAGCTAAGCTGTGTCATATTTGCTTGTCAGTGGTTCTAACAAGAGTTTCGCCCTCGACGCCCTAAAATAGCAATAGTCATGTTCATGCTACGAGTTATACTAAAGCAACTTGTCGTAGAGCAACTTCCTCTGGTCAGGCAAGCATCCACCCCACATGCATTACACCTGGCAACAAATCTGGCACATAAAGGATTAGACACCCATACTAAGCACAGTTAAAGATGTCTGGTGGCATTATTGATGTTTTGGCTAATTCTTTTTAACTATTATTGGGCATTTAGAAAATGTATGCATTTGTAGTTGATTTCTTTTAGTCATTAAAAAATTGCCTCGGTCTTCACTTCATAGCGTCCATCAAACAGCAATTTTGCACACTGATGAGAAGATATGCTGTTTACACCCTAATAAGCATTGAGTGTGCTGCTGAAATCAATTCTTGTAACCATAGCAAGTCTCATCATCTTTATGTAATGGTGTGAATTAGTTCAGGTTTTGGTATCATTATTGTCATTATGCGCCTTATGCATCCGAATTAAAGTGTTACGCTGTCTCTTATACCATCCTTTTATCTCTCGTGGCAGCCTGGAAATCGATTTCAGTAAAAAAATATCCACTCTTATGGTCCATGCTGATAACTTTTTAAAACTTTTTCTTTTTACCTTCAACCAAATTAAACTTGATTTATTGATAGGAATTCATCTTTTGAATTATGAATTTTCCAACCCCAGTCCTTGACTACAGTGCTGTTGTTATGCCTTGAAAATAACGCACTGCAATATTATGTTATCAATTTCTGGCCTTGTTTTGCACACTTATGTTAGTGGTTTGTAGGCGTACTAAACATTTTTGTGTAGTCCTTGAGTTTCGGTTAAGTCAACAGTCTAGATATAATTTTCTGTCCCAAGAGTTTGTTATTCAGTAGAACACCATAACTGCTTTAAAGTACTAAGCGTCTCTAGCATAGTTAAATACTAGGTACAGTTACAGTTCTATCAGCAAGCTACGTAAGCAATCAGTTGAAAACAAAAGCGATGCTAGAGTGCAGCATGAAAATGACATTTCGATATTAGGCAGATATCATGATCAGGTACATTAGTATGGCAGAATAGAACAGAATACTGGGTAAAAGTGGCGTAAATGGGTCCGTCTTCAAAATGGCTAACGAGAACCAGTTTTCACTGAATAACGGCAATGTCTGTTATTCGGTGAAATTGGTTCCCGGTAGCCATTTTGAAGAGGGACACGTTTACGCCACTTTTACTGAACAGTGTAATAGAATGCTCACTCCACATGACGGTGCATGACACATGATCTGTCAACTGCATCGGTTTCGTTTTCCCTTCTTGCATCTAATTTGGCCTATAACTTGATATTATTCATGAGCTATAGGAGCCGTGGTACAATTGTTGGAATTAATTTACTCCAGTGCTTACCGAAACCTGCTGTGAAAATTCTATTCAAAGCTGTTGTGGAAATTCACAAAGAATTGAAAATCTGTTCCAAGATAAGTGTAAAAATACCATGAGTCAAAACCACTATGAAACTACCAACCAAATCTGTAAAAATACCAACGAAAAGTACCGTAAATTAGTATCAAAACTGAGAAAGTACCAACCAAAACTGCGACCAACTAAAATTACAGAGAAAATACCAACCAAACTACTGTGAATGCATACCTGAGCAACCGTGGAAATTCCAACCTGAACAACTGAAAACACCAACCAAAACTACTGTTAATGCATACCTAACCTACCGTGGAAATACCAACCTAAACAACTGAAAACACCTCCTAAAACTGCTGTAAAAATACAAACCAACTGGTCTAAAGATGTAGCAGTTTCCAATCCGTGAGTGGTCTGATTTCTTTCTCAACAGCTTATGTTCTGTTACACTGCTGACAGATTCAATGTCTTCTTACCTGGATTCATTCAGTGTCACATAACATAACATCTGATCTTGACCAATGACCCATGGAGGCTGTGCTTTGCTCCTCCTCTATTCACACCTGTTTCTTGAGGGATTACTATGTGCTGGGACCAATGAACTGGTACCAGCTGGATGTCATGTTGTTGTCAAGTCATTTCAGGTTATGTAATTGTGGAAGGTTAGCAATTGATGTTATGATTAGGAGTAATAATGTACATGATGGTTTTGTAGTTGAACTATTAGTGTAACAAATAAGAATTGCCTTGATTATTCTAAGCTACACCTCCCTCCCATCAGGGCATTTGCTCTCAGGGTGAAATTTTGAAGTCATGGATACATGCTGGTTAATCAATTATTCCAACTCCACCTACAGAACTATGTTGATAACCATTGTGCTTTATCAATATTGAATCTCTATACCATGCCAACTACCTGATAATTTTTTTAGAAATTGTGAGTATTCACGGCTATGTTAGCGGCCCTTGAGAAACCATGCAATTCTCACAATTGGTTTTGCGAAATTATGGTGAAATTCTACTGTTTTCGCTTTGTGATCCAACATTAACTGGGATCACTTGAGACAGTCGTGCAGGACTGCCTTTTGAATCTCAGACCCTTTACATCTTTTTCTGCCTGTGTGCTTAATACTATACCTTCCAGTGCTTGCCCGTCTCCTTTTTAGCTATATGGGGGTGATGACAAGTTGTCACAATAGCGGAGTTGCAGCCACATTATATTTGGCAAATCGGTGATGTATCTGTTGGGTATCTAATTATTCCCGCTAACCCCCTGTAGACATCATTTTGAGCCAAAATTAGTGTTGATGACATAACTTGAAGTGCAAAATTAGATTCTGGATATAAAACATGAATCCATTATTTCTTTTGCAACATTCGAATTTGACCCATTTTGACTTTGATGTTATTGTGTGTAATTTATTGAATTATATAGGGGATGATTGCAGAATGGCTTGAGCTGTCCATATATGTAACGGCCTATGCAGTCGCATAATAATAAGGCAAAGTCATAAGGATTTTGTAAAAAATTTCAAATCCACATAAATCTGTAACAAGGTCTATTTCGAGGATCTAAAGGAATTTACCTGGTTCTAAAGAGATATTTCCTTCCGTTGCTAAGGGTTATTTTTAGCACCAAGCACAAAAGTTCAGTAAGCTCTGTAAATCTCCAATTTATGTCTGATTCAGATGGAGTATGATCGTAATGATAAGTGCATGGAATATAATAATTATCATTTCAAGCAATGTTGCAGACACACAACTGTTTTCTATCTGTTCTAACTGAGCCTGGACCTTTCTCTGACTCAACAGAGCACAACTTCAACATCTCTGATGATCAACTGGAGATCATTTTTATGTTATTTACCTGTAATCATTATATTGTAATTATATTAGTCATAATAAATGACCTTATATCGCCTACCTCGGTCTCCTTTTCATCTCTGGTAATGAGCTTGCGATGCACGTGTCATTTATCTATTATTCGGGATATATGTGGATCATAATGGTATTTCACTTGTTAAATATATTTATGTGAGCATGTGGACCAGCCTTACTCCTTTCCCCCCCTCATTTCGGTCTATTCCATTATTCCCTCGTGCAGGACTACACGACGTTTTCTCAGCCTTCGTATTGGTCTGTTGTTATCACGTGCCTCGAGTTTGGTCAGCTCTTGGCTCTTATAGGCTGATGATTGTCACGTGTCCTTAGGCGTTTTTTCTTTGTTATTGTAACCTCGCTTTCAGTTCACCTTTGTTCCAGCCACATTGTCATACGTTCCAAAACTTATTAATTTTTCCCACCCTCTACCTCCCAGTTTTCGTCATTCTCTCATACTTCCACGTGGCCGGCGCTTTTTTATTGCCCATTTTACCAGAGATTACCATTTTTGTGTTATTTACCTGTATTCATTATATTGTAATTATATTAGTCATAATAAATGACCTTATATCGCCTACCTCGGTCTCCTTTTCATCTCTGGTAACGAGCTTGCAACACACGTATCATTTATCTATTATTCGGGACATATGTCGATCATAAAGGCAAGACATGTAAACATTCATCCATCTACATCACCAGCTGATGTTTTCAACCTGTAAACAAGTACCACTTTGGTCGATGAGTGACAAGTCACTGTATAGGGCCTTTCATACTAACCTCAACGCGTCGATGGTTTGGGGAGTTGCGGTCAGTATGAATGCTTAACTCCGGTCCTGGATCGCACTTAACAGCTCCAGTTAACATCGCAGTTAACAGGTGAATTTAAGACCTCAGTGTCGACGCTGCGGTGCAGTATGTGAACGCTCAACTCCGGTCCAATCGAAGTTATCGCCAGGTGCCACTGTTATCGTCAACCTTTACAGAGTAGTGCCATCACTAATAACTACTTATTTTTTGCTCTAATGATAACCAATCGATTTAAAAATGAGTTTAATGTCATTTAGTACATTTAAATGTTCCCAAATTGTCACATTGAAAAAAATCTTAGCGTGCAGCGCTACCTTGCGATAACTTTGATGACGTCAGCGTCACCAACCCTTTACTTCGATGGTCATAAACTACCGAAGCCAGTATGAACGGTCCGGTTAACTGCGCTGTTTAAGTCGACGCTCCGCTCAGACCGGAGTTAAGTCAATATGAAAGGGCCTTATGATAATTTCAAGCTTTGTCTTATCAGAATTGCAGCAAAATATTTTGTTATCGACAGATCAGTCTTTCACGGCAACTTGCTACATTTTTGACATGATTGTAGTGTGTTGTAGCGCCCACAGGTAGCGTTACTGCTACGCTTTTTCCGTAGTCGCTAGACTGCTTTGCTACTGCAAATCCATGTTAAAAATTTTGGTTGATATGGCAGTTTTTATGTTGATGGGAAGGTGGGTGGTGAACGTGATGCATGAGAGTGGCGGGATAGTACATTGTTAATGTAGCAGATGCCACTGTGTCTAGAAGGTCAGTGCTTTATAGTATGCTACATTTTGTTCAAAACATTATTGTGGTAAAAGTAAAACAGAGTCGACTAGTATGCTGGTCACACAGTTTCAAGTGAGCCTACTTGTGATTGATATATGCTGATCAATCCCAGTAGGCTTTGCACCAACTATCTGAACATGCACAATCGTGAAAGTTTTGCTATTGTATGCGTGATGTGGGACTTTTTACACTTGCTCCGTTTCTTATAGTTATATCCTAGGTGTGATGACAAACTGGCCAATACTACTTTGCCCTCACTAGTTCATCAATAATACTAGCTTATCGTTCTTACCCGAGTGGATTCATTACACCATAGCTTGAGTGTTGTATGCCATCACTTTGTCTCCAGAAATCTTGCTTGCACTGTATATGCACTGCTATATATTGAGCTACTCAGTTTAGACAGTCAAGTAGCCTTAACTCTTGTGTGCTAGTTATTACCATACTAATCAATAACTGTATGTTATACCGATAACTGCAGGTAGACTGGGCTCAGGTATATTGACTGTATTGTTATTAGCACAGAGAGGATGGGGTCGTTGACAGCGTTTCTGATGTTTGATAAGAGCTGGCCTGTCATTGGTGGGAGAGAAATTGATTTTATGATCGGTGCTGTCGTGATGCGAGGTAAAAGAATGTAATTAGGGAACTGTGTGCCTGCATGTTGTGTGTGTCTTAGCTGTCAAGATGCTGTCATCACTCACTAATGGCACAGGTGATAGGAAATAGATGAAAGTGAATGTGATTTGTATTAGTTTTGATGAATTTGCATTCTTCAGAATAAGTCTCTAAAAATTATGGTAGCAGTTATTCAAAACAAATATGTCAAGCAAGTGAAAACTGGTAAATAAATATTTTAGAATAACATTGTTATTGACACAAATTATCTAGATAATTACCAAGATGATTTCAGTAGTAAAAGGCTGACATGATGTTGAATTAATGAATCAGAAAATTAGTAATTAGAATTAACTTGTCAGTAGATTCAATGCTGAAGCCCGCAACTGGTGCTGGCCGACTTCAGCTTAAATTTAAAGATTATGTACCACAAGAAATCAGCATTATTCAGTAAGCTCAAAGTGTGGTTATTCCTCACTCCAGGTGTATTTACTCCAGCAATAGCTTTGTGTGAAAAATGTCCAATTTTATTCTGCAAAAAATTCTGCAATCGCCAAATGTTGATGTGACTTTTGTCACATTCCGCAATCTCCATCTTCCGCTAATGACATACCGTATTCACCCCAATAATCACCCATGCCCCTATAAGCACCCCCACACGTTTTCAGACTTTGCTAAAATAAGCGCCCAGTCCATGAACGTGTACGTGCGAAAAATGCCTTACCTACAGTCCTAAAATTCTACAGTAACGTCTTCAATTTATCAGTAATATCCGACAGTCCTGAAAAAATCATTGTGCGCAGAATTTGTAGACCATGAGCCTCGCCGCTTTGTCGGTATTTAGCCGTGACTATACACTTCAAACTTCCACCATGCCTCAAAACGAACACAAAGTTCCTGCTGATATTGCGAGGACCAATGGTCTGGACTTTCAGAACAGAAGTAGTGTACTTGTCTACGGCATTGGTTTGTAGATATTTCCCGTTTCCAACAGGAATCCAAATTTCTTTGTAGGCCTACACGTGAAAACCGTGAATCGAAGACTAATTAAATGCTTGGCCAGTGTTAAAAGCACGTGGCCAGGAAGCACGTGCTACGTACATGAACCTGTCATCAAAGACATTAGTCGGGAACTATCAGCATCGATAAGAAATGAATATTGGCACTAATTTCCGACAGTTTCTATTACTATAAAAAAATGTTTGTTATTTTTAAGATGAATTGTTTGATTAACCATAATTGGTGTTTTTAAGCCAAATATTCTATAAAATGACAACTGACAGTGAATGCTTACACACCTTTACACCGAAAAATAACTGTCAGATAATCAAGTACGCATCCAGCCACATGGCGACTAATATGGCCTTACCAAGACAAATGTCGAACGTTTTAGCACATGAGACCGGCAAGTGCTGAATGAAACACTCTGGTTTAGGCCTACCGCTTGTGCAAATTTCTTTAGATACAATGCACATCTAGCTCGTTAGATTGCGTGGCTATGGCCAAAAGACAGTATCTGCTCTGGCAAATGAACTCTGGTGACACGCACGCACTCGCTTACTCACAAACGCAGACAACTTCAAAACAAACGTCACGTGACAACAACACGTGTGTTAGTCCAGACATTTTTCTCATGTTGCCGATCATACATGTAGATGGCACGATGTAGCACAGATTTGTACTTAAACCTGCCGTGATCCCGACTCCATGGGAACTTAAAATTCTTAGGGACGCTCCTTGGAAAACTTAAGGAGGATTTCAGGTAATTTGCTTGTGTCAAAACTGTATTTTTATTCAAGCATTCAAGTCGCCATATCGTCAGTTGCGAGGCGGGCAGCCGGCGAGTTTTAGCCCTGGGATTTCAGCACAGTTTTGTGTAAAATGATCATAATTTAGCAGCAAAGTTTGATAGCAATGCACCATGGTTTTGTAAAAAGTCTTTCATAGATTACAGATACGTCACAGAGCGTAAATATGATGAATCTTAGCTTCCGCTTTTACCCGTTTCGGAGACCGGGTTTCAACGGCCTTTGGTTCTAATGAGGCCCCCCCCCCGAAACGAACTTTTCTAAGCGCCTGGGCGGTTATTACGGCGTGAGGACTTGACAGGGACCTCAGGGGTCTCACGCACCACCGGCTTTAACACTATTTTGAAAAAGCATTGCCCAGTCACACATTGTGTGTCATAAAAGAGATAATGATACCTGCAGCTGACGCGGCGAGTAGAACTACTCTCGATTATCATATTGGTGTACACTCACAGTAGAACTGTGNTCGCTTACTCACAAACGCAGACAACTTCAAAACAAACGTCACGTGACAACAACACGTGTGTTCGTCCAGACATTTTTCTCATGTTGCCGATCATACATGTAGATGGCACGATGTAGCACAGATTTGTACTTAAACCTGCCGTGATCCCGACTCCACGGGAACTTAAAATTCTTAGGGACGCTCCTTGGAAAACTTAAGGAGGATTTCAGGTAATTTGCTTGTGTCAAAACTGTATTTTTATTCAAGCATTCAAGTCGCCATATCGTCAGTTACGAGGCGGGCAGTCGGCGAGTTTTAGCCCTAAGGGATTTCAGCACAGTTTTCTGTAAAATGATCATAATTTAGCAGCAAAGTTTGATAGCAATGGCCCATGGTTTTGTAGAAAGTCTTTCATAGATTACAGATACGTCACAGAGTGTAAATATGATGAATCTTAGCTTCCGCTTTTACCCGTTTCGGAGACCGGGTTTCAACGGCCTTTGGTTATAATGAGGCCCTCCCCCCCCCGAAATGAACTTTTCTAAGCGCCTGGGCGGTTATTATGGCGTGAGGACTTGACAGGGACCTCAGGGGTCTCACGCACCACCGGCTTTAACACTATTTTGAAAAAGCATTGCCCAGTCACACATTGTGTGTCATAAAAGAGATAATGATACCTGCAGCTGACGCGGCGAGTAGAACTACTCTCGATTATCATATTGGTGTACACTCACAGTAGAACTGTGATTTTCTGTTGAGCCCAGACCGTCCGGAGTTGCACCATATACCAACTCCGGACGGCCTCTCATGACGCTTTAGCGTAATGTACATGCGTCAGTGTTAGAAGACAGCGATTAGTGGTCAGTCTGTAGAAGGAATGTTTGGCTCGACATGTTTGTCTCGGATCTCAGCTTCGTCATCATTTAGCAATGATGTTAGTGTACTTGAGAAAAATGATGGACCTGCGTGTTGTCACAGGTTTGCAGGTATATCTCCTCATCAGATCACGTCGTTTTTGGCGTGAATGCCTGTGGAATCTGCAGTGCTATTTGCGTCTTGTTAGCTGTCTGGTTCCTGGCAAGTAATATCTTATCATGCTTACATAAACAGCTGTAACAAACAGTAAATTCCAAAAAATTTTGCGAAACGTGGATTGCGATATTTTTGCGTTTGTGCGATAATTTTTTCCGCATTTCCGATTTTGCAAAATTTCGCAAAATTTTCCACTAAAGGGACTGGCGTGAACAGGCCTTTATTTGGCACAATATGGCCAACAAGTGATATTCTATTTTGTCAAATTTCTCCGCAAAATGAAGATTAAGAAAATCTTAATCTGTGGTATGTTCTGAGTAGATGTCACCAAACAACTTTTGGTAATTTTTTTGGTTATTTGAACTAAAGTTTAATCAGCCTTTAAAAAATGGAAAAGTTTTAGTTTTACCAATTAGTTTTGTATGAAATCACTGAAGTGTATTTCTGCATAAGACTGTGAGGCTGCATCAGTTGGTTAGATTTCATCGTAACTGATTTTTAAAATAGCCACCCCATATTGAAATTCATTATCCAACCAGATGGCAATCAGGGGCCTGTTCCAAGAAACTGACTTAAGTTTGTTTTTTTACTTAAGTTTAAGATTTGTCTTAACTTCCAAACTTTGAAATTTCCACATTCCGAAAGTTAATCAAAATTAAGACAAAACTTATGCCAAACACTTAAGTCATACTTAAGATCTCTTTATTGAATTGGTTTTGAGACAAATTCAACTTTTACTTTAAAATTTAATAAAATTTAAGATTTGTCTTAGCTAAGTCAGTTTTGTTGGAACGGGCCCCAGGTCATTAGTGGACAGGCGTTCAGCGCCATCTACTGATCAGAAAGTTTCAACTTAGCATTTTAACACCTTTCCTGCTATCATAAGACCGGCAAATTTCCAGTTGCTGTTCGGTATGGTGTACTAATTAATGCCTGACAGGAAAAGGCAAACCTCTTGAAATATCGATGGATGACGATGAATCCATATCAAAGCCAGTAGGTGTGGCTGATATACCGTGAGAATTTCAATATCAGCGGATGCCAAAAAGCTAAAATAAATTATCCCATGAGTCTTAAAGATAATTGTTTTCACTTCAAATCCCCTCTCCCTTCTTTGGCTATCTGCCCACCATTAGTTCAATTTAGAACTCCGTTGGCTGGACCACATGAAGTTTCGTTTTGTCAAATTTCTTAGAAAGAAATTTTTACTTCATCGTTATCACAGTTTGTGTTGTACAGCTTGTCATCAACCAACACATGGTGAAATTCTGAACACTTAGCTGTTAGTAGAAAGTTGATAGAATGACTATTTCAGCAATTATTTTAGTTCAAATTAAGAGATACTTTCTGGTCAGTAAAGTGTTCCCTTGTCTAAAAGCTCATCTATAAAAAGGTTCAACTCTAAAAACAAGCAGGTCATCACTATAAACACTAATGTTGGCATTCAGTGGATGTTTTATTGGGTCCTTGCGTGAAGTTAAGCCCACATAAATACAATAAGTCGCTTGGATAGTGCCCTCCTCTGACTCTTCAAAAACATTGTTTTGAAATGCCATACTCACCTCAATGCACACTCCATGATTTTATAGTTTCTCAAGAGTCACTTCCCAGCATACCATGTACAGTGTATTCTCTCGGCTAATTCTGCAGTATGCTTTATATATTACCCACAACGCTACGCATCTGCTTGTCACCAGTGCCCCCACTGTTTAAAGCTATTGCCATGCTAAGCACCATCAACAATATCCTTGAGCTACATCTTTTCCACACATTTTTATAGGAATCCATGCATTTTTACCTCATAGTCCCAGGAAAGTGGTATGTAACCGCATCAAAAAGCTATGGCTCCAATTCTTCTCGTGCCTTGAGCTGATCTAGTTATAGAGTTGGCATTAGGCTTGAAAGGGTCATCTGATCAGGTCATAAACAGTCTTGGTAAACAGTTTAGACTTAATTTGCAAACCTTAAAACCTAACATTTGGAAAAATAACATTCACGAATCTTTCATCATGAAAAATTGATACGTTTTAGGTCTTTGATTTTTAACAATTAGGAAGTATTGAAATTTCATGAATTTTAAATTAACATCTGAAAGACTTTGGCTCGTGATCGTTAATTACATGTCCAGTTCATTAAATTAGAGATATTCACGTACAATACATAACTTACTTCAATAAGCAAGGCAAACATGTCTGGGTTTTCTATGGAAATCCAAAACGGAAAGAAATTCCAAAGCACATTTCTCTATTCCACTGAAGAATTAAAATCTTGTCCAAAACAATGAATAATCCAAAACCAGTGATTTTATTTCATATTAGATTGATTTTTTAGCTCATCAGAACTATTTCGTACCATGCCAGGATCGAGTCGTGCCAGCAAAAATCTCAAGTTATGCCAGGAGCACGTGACCATCCAGGAGCATGTGACCCATCAAAGTGATGACGTTGGTACCCGAGTTACGCTAGGGCTTAATGTTGACCAACGTCTTGCCACTCAAATGTGTGCCATCTAGCTCAGCCATCTTGCTTCAAGTGAATGACTTCATCGCTTTCATGGTAACGCTCCTGAGTGGTCATTAAAATTCTTTTTGGGGGTATTATTTAAATTTTGGCGTAGTAAGATATTAAACAGTACACACCATGGATTTTTGCACATTTTGAATTACCGGTGGCCACAGACTAAATGTATGACGTAAAATTTAGCTAAACCTATGTTTATTTTGTGTAATTAGCTCAAAATTTTGATTTTTCTTTCAATTTTGCCAATTTTCACATTTCCCGCCATGTGACATCATGGGTTGAACACAAGAGATCAGTGACTAGCATTGAACAATGGCGGAGACCAGGGAATTTGAAAGTGACCACGATTATGAGCAAGAATTGAACGAATACTATGAAGAAACGTATGAGAATGGTGGCCAGGATGAGGAAATGGGGTTGCACGAAAGCGAGAACAAGTTTAATGTGCTTCCGGCTGCGTACTTTTCTACTTTGAGCCTTGTAAACTGGATCCTCCCGCGAGAGAAGCGGCCTCGGGCTCGGCGAGTCAACCCAGTCATCCAACAGACGATCCTGAATTAAGAGCTGATGTTTCTGAATGATAAATATTGTCCTTTATTGAACCAGGCCTTCATCGTCTCCTGTGACTGGAGTCGAAACACGAGTCCTCGAAGTGGGCAGAACACAGAGTGGCCCCGTACCGAATTGCTTGGTCCACGATGACTTCCCACACTCTCGTTCGGCGCACGAAGTCATGCCACTTCTGCGCAACTTTGGTGTCCTTTGGAACACCGAGACTTTTTCCGCCTGGCTGCTGTTGCTGCAGCCTCCGAAACACATCTTTTGATCCCTCTACGAACCTTCTCGACACTTTGTCTCAGATCCGAACGGTATGGCAAACGACTTGGGTTCAACCCATGACGTTGTACATAATTATTATTTTTTTCAATTTTTGCGTGTTTCTTTATGAGCTGTGCACTAAAGGCACTGAAATCAAGTAAGATATAATAATAAAATTTATTTTGAGGTACTAGAGTCATGTTGTGTACACTTTAAGTGTTTTGGAATTTTTTCCATTTGGGCTTTCGGTAGTTTCAGAAACTTTGGGGTAAGGAGTTGTAACAATAGGAATTAATCTGGTCATGACTATTTTGAGTTAGTTTTAGTTTGCTACTTAGTGGTGCCCGCAAGTTTTATTGTTGCATATTTTAGTTTGTTACTTAGTGGTGCCCGCAAGTTTTAATGTTGCATAGAAAGTTCTAATGCAGATATAAACAAATTGAAAAGGTGAGTGAAACATGATCAATCATTCTCTGCTTGTCTGATAGCTCAGAAATGTTTTTAAGCGATTCTTTGGAAAGTTAAGTCAATCATACAAATGCATTTTTTTCTACTTCTTCAAAAGAGAAGAGTGACATGTGGGAATTTAAACACCTGAAGCCTTTTTTCTATTACATTTATTGAAAACACGGAACCAATGTACAATATACATAAGACACACACACACACATGCACGCACGCACACAGACAGACAAACAGACAGACAAACCGCATCCACACGCACGCATCTCAAGACCTGACAACAAAATTATGACTCGTACGTACTCAAGAAAAGAAGAGCCAGAAAGGACCATCTATTGTTAAATTTTTTATATTCACAATTTCTGAAATGGAGATAGTTTTCCGTTTGAATATACTAAAAAAACCTTGACAACTTCGACTGAGGCTCAGAAGCATTTCAGAGTCCCAGAAGCCTTAATCTGTAATAGCTCAAGAATCTAGTTTTTAACTATAATTTAGAGGAAGCATTCAGGTGGAAGGTTTTTATTTATGCAATTTCTCTTTGGAAAGTTACGTATTCACGAATGGCAATGAAAGTCTATTTTACTAAAAGTTTACATCTGGAATACTCTGTGGTTGATTTCATAATAGGAACATTATGCAATGATAAGACTAGAAGATAGGATAGGTGATCTAGGGAATAACTCTAGATGACCAACAATGTTGCTGAAAGGGTCGGGGCATCTGGCAGCATGACCTCATAAGGCCCTTACATACTAACGATGACGCGTCGATTTGGGGAATTGCGGGCAGTATGAATGGATTCAGTCATGGATCGACGTTTATTTTTAACATTTATTGTAACAATTTGACAATTCCAATACAAATGTACATAAACATAGTTTTTCATAAACATTTACCAGCGTTATATATGTACTAAGTTCCATTTTTCGTTGTGATTTTCTAATGTACCTGGATTGAAGTTTACAGCACCAGACAAAGTTAACTTCACTGTAAACAGGTGGATTTAACAGTGGAGTGTCGATGCTGTGGTGTCGTATAAACACTCAACTTCGGCCCCATTACAGTTATCGCCAAGGGCCACAGTGCTATCGTCAACAACTAAAGAGCAGTGTCGTAGCTAGTTGCTTATATTTTGCTCGAATAATCACCAATGAAATTAGAAATAACTTTTTTGTCAAATAGCACTTATAAATGTTCTCAAATAGCCAAATTAAAAAAGTCTTAGCTTACACGCGATGCATCAGCGGTACCTTGGAATTACTTCGATGATGACAGCGTCACCTACCATTTACTTCAATATCCGTTAACAACCAAAGCTGGTATGAACGGTTCAGTTAACTCCGCAGTTTACATCGATGCTGCACTCAGACCATGTGTTGAGGCAGTATGAAATAACCTATAATGTGCATCAAGGGACTGCAGTTCCCTGTTCTATTCCTGAATTATATCATTTAGCTCCCACAGGGTTGCATGAAATTAGGATCTTTTGTCAATGTTTAACATGTTAAGGTTATCAGATTGTCTAACACTGACAATGTGATCTTTGTGACCCAACATTGTATTGTCCTTGTTGTTATCCCAACATTTAACTTTATGCATGGCATTACCATTTCAAATGATTGTAATATTCTTTCTCATTTTGGTACTGTTTACTGCTTTGATCATTGTAATTAACTCTTGGTTGGGTTGTATAAAAATTATTTGCTTGTTGGGTACATTTGTTGGTTCCATTGTCCAACTGTAACTATGCTAAGTGATGCAAGATAATTACTCTGCGCCTGTAAGCGCAGAGTACTGTTGTTCCTGGGTTTTCTTCAATTTTGTTCTTATTCTTATTCTTATTCTTCTTCCGACCAACTTTGACACTTAATAACTCCAAAACAGTTGGAGGTATGTTCTTCAAATTTAATATATGATTTTAGGCAGTTTATAAATGTTGATTCATTATATATTCATATTCCTTAATGCACCGGAAGAGGTCATTTAGTGCAAAAGTCATGTAATTTTTAAAATGCTACTCCTTTAATTTAAAAGCTATTTTTTTCAAATTCTGTGCACAAGTATAAGTCAAGAAGGCAATTTAAAAAATTACTTTTCTAAGTAATCGGGTCATCCAATCAGGTTAAATAGGTCAAAGGTCATTAGGTGCAAACTAGAATTTTGAGCTAGACACTTCAAATTCACAGGTCTGATTGACACAGGCAATTCAATTCAGAATCCAAAGTTTCAGGTCATTTAGTGCAAACATGGGGTCATTAGGTGCATTTTTCTTCTGAAAATTTGATCTTTTCAAATCAGCAAGCATTCTGATGTGTCAACCGTTAGACAACTGTGATTCTCATCATTAAACACATTTTTCATGGGCTTTGCAATAATGCTCCTAAACAGGCTTATAATGCATCGGATAGGGTCAATTAGTGCAAAGGTCATGTAACAGTCAAAATGTTACATCTCTTATATTTTTCAAGGAATTCTTTTCAATTTCAGCACACTGGTGTAAGTCAACATGCCATGAATACCCTACTTTATTTCGCAATAGGCCTAACCAATCAGAAAAAATAGGTCAAAGGTCATTGAATGCAAACTAAAATTTTGAGCTAGAGACTTCAAAATTACATATCTGTTTACTAAGTGTGATTGAGTTTGAATTCTAAATTTTCTGGTCATTTGGTGTACCCATGGGGTCATTGGGTGTATTTTTCTTCTGAAAGTTTGACCAATTCATCATCTTATATTCTGAAGTGCTTAAAGTAAAACATCTGTGATTCTTATCATTAACCACACTTTAAATCGAGTTTACAGTTATTCCCTTGTCGGGGTTCATAATGCACCGGAAGAGGTCAATTAGTGGAAAGGTCATCAAAATGTAAACATGTAATTTCTCTTACATTTTTTAAGAATTCCTTTTCATATTGGTAAACGGGTTGCTGTCAGTAACTTCCCAAAACAATTCCAGTAATACGCACTTGCAGAGTTCATTATTGTCATGCCGTGACAATAATATTTCTAGTTATCACTGTTGTTATCCACTAAGAACTTATACGACAGGTCACTGGTGACTTGGCATTACTGTTAATAGCACTGATACCCATTGTTGAATATTATTATATTTAATAATCTTCATTTGCTTCAGGTAAGCCAATTGTTATGCTCCTGCGCTGTGGTGTGAGTTTCCTGATTTCACTGATCGGGAACTTGGGAGTCAGCAGTGTCGTTTGAAAGTGATAGCGTGGGGAGAAAGTTGTCAAATCAATGATTAGATTGTCCAGCCCTGTCATAGTCTGCGTTCATCTGATAAGTTCACCTAATCCAGCAGTTATATTGAAAAAAGCACGCCGGATACTACACTAATTTATAAAAAATACTATTTCCAAACAGTTTTCAACAAATGTGAAGGAGATGCGTTTTCCATGAAATGTTGTCACCAGAAAACTTCAAACGGGGGAAAACAGATAACTTTCAGAGACATTAGACTTAACTTTCACTTGCTGATTCCTTTGTGTGATTGTCAGCTGTGACTTGGTTACTACCACCAAGGAGTGTAGTACACACTCCTTCAACTACCACAGCATTGTGTATCAACACAATAGGCGTGTCTGTCAAGATAAATCCAACTGACAATTGATTCTGGATCAGATCCTGATGTTGGAAATTTCTTGGTTTTAACAGTCTAGGGGAATTTAAGTATGTAACGACTAGCGTGTATTATCTCCCTGAGACTTGGCTACATTCATGCCAAGTGATAATTTCTGCTTTTGATGAGTGGGCTTCACTTCTAATCTGCTTCCTTTTCTCCTAAATTTTATTTTATTTTTCATATAAATTCTAAACTTAATTAGTATATTAAGACAAAATTATTTTAGCAACCGGTTTGTGTTTTAAAAACCAGTCATCAAAGAACACAGGAGTTTTTGCTGTGAGAAACACACGAAAGATACTTTTAGTCATTATTTTTTCCTATTATATTAAGTATTTCTAGTCTAAATGAGTCCCCATCTTCTAGCTTCTTTATTAACATTTTTTATCTTCCGACATGAGTTAGCGTGAAACAGGGGACACACTATTCATGACTGTCGTCTACATTACGACGTCTGTACATTGCATGTTGTTGGCATGATATCTCAAGAAGGAAGCACGTATGGTAACCACTCTACAATTTCACTAAATAAAATAATTGAATTTTTCAAGAGGCATGGGTTTTGCGAAAATAGTTGAATGGTCAGAAATATAAGGCCACTGTTCGAAATGAATAGAAGGTAAAAAATCATTAGCAACCAATGTGCAAAGTAATAGTATAGGTCGATGTCTGCAGTATTGTGAGTGGGAATGTCCACTTTATCAATACATTAGTATGCTTTCAAGGGATGTGCAAACGAATGGAAAGTAAACATGATGAGAGCTAATAATTGATGCGCGAAATTTTAGAAATAGGTCAACATGCATTCACAAAGGATTCTGCGAATGAATAGAAAGTAAACGTGCAGACTTCTTCACCATGTTCGAATTAAAAGAAGGGTAGAGTATTGTTTTTGTTAATAATTTTGGGTTTTCGAAAATTTAGAATGTGTGAAAAGGCTGAGCAGTTATCGTCATTTGCGCCAAGGTGTGGGGGGGCGTGTCAAGTCACTTTTGGTGACCTTGACATTATTTTCAACTAGGTCACGGTTAGAAAATAAAGTTTTTAGTTAGAAAATGTTGCCATGATATTCAAAAAAGAGAGCTTTAGATTTTGTTCCATTCTGTACAGAGGTGTAGCCAGGTAATGCATCTCTAGGCGCCACTCAATTTTTTGACTTTGACCTCAGTTTCAAAGTCGAATTGAGAAAATCAAGTTTTTGCGTAGGAAATGTTTGCACAAATAACAATATTTCTAGATGAAACCTTTAGATTTTGGTCAGTCTCATTCTACGCACTTCATTACTGACTACTTGCGTCCATCATTAGACTAATTGCATGCCTTCCCTTATCTGATATTTAAAATTGGTTGAATACACAACAATTGTCGTTATTAACATTCTATTCCGTTCCGTTCTCATATTTCATAAAGTTACTAACCTTTAATACATTAAGTCCAATCACCTCACGACTTCAAAACCGCATCCAATAAGCTGGACCCACAACATGAACATCCTTACAAAGACTTGTTTCCTCTGCTTCCTCTAACACATCACCAATATTGCCTGTCCATTGTTTCAGTGGCAAGGCATATGTTGGCCATTGTCCTTTGTTATTTACATTCTGTTGTTGACCTACATACCATATAATCTATACCCACAGGAGCTTCTTCATCTAACTAGCCTCAACTATAGCCTTGTTAGCATTGACTGACAGTTAGTATTGTGAAGTTGCCTTAAGAATTTTTTTTCACCTTTACCAGTTGTTTTTGTTTTTGTGTGTTTGTTTCTGGATGCTTGCCATAAGCTCGGTGGCATATATAAAAATTTTTTAGTGAAGATTTCGCAAGTAGATCTGACTACATTTCAATAGTTTTTGTGTTAGACACAAATACGCTAGTTACTAATTACAAAAACCAAAGATTTCAAACTTCTGCAAGAATTTCACTCACGCTACATTGTCGTGGTTGTTTTTAGATGTGTTACATGCTGATATATGAATTTGTATTTAAAAACGGAAGGTAAAATTTGAGAAATACGGCATCACCCTTTTGTAGAAGCTTCCATTACCTACAAGTCTGCGGTGGTTCTTCCCCAGAGAAATGATGACTTAATGTTATATTGCAAGTTTGTGTCAAATTGGTACTGGTGGGTTAAACCATTCAAACTGGGAACCTGAGTAAAATATTGGTTCCTTTGTTCAAATTGGTGGTAAGACCTAAAGTTATGTGCGAGACCTGTCATGTTTCAACATGAGGTATCTGGGACCGAGTTCCATAGAATACAAGACATTAGCTTGAATTTGTTGCAAAAATCGTCTTATGGAATAGAACAGTGAGTTCAATAGCACAATTCAGCACTCGAACCTCAATGACCAATCAGTTTAGTGGCCGCCATTTTGCAGGCACAGGCTAGTACGTATACTTGGGGAAGCATGTTTTTCACTCGCGTGATTTCGCTAAGATGCACAAGATCTTGTTTTTCTCGCAAGGAACTGAGCTCTCCTGGTTGACACTAGAATGTGTGCATATAATTTCTGACGGGTCATTTGTCAGCAAAGAAACACTGAAGCTGCTATAAACTGCCTTGGAAAGTTTTGACGGACAATATGTCTTGCGAAAACCTCTTAATGAGCTTGTGGATAACTGACAGTTCATTAATGTTACCTAGAAACCAGGATCAATTATTGGTAAAGTAATTACTTTATGCGTGGAGTTAGGTTGCAAGCAACAAGTGTAAGTCATTTCTTCAAATGCTCAGACTACTTTGAATTTGAGGGCAAAGAAAGGGTTGACACCAGTTTGTAATTAGTAAATGGTTTAAATCAATTTCGTTTGTTATGGCAAAGGCAACTTCATAGCATCTGTAACAATGTAATGGTCATTTTACGACAAATTTTGAAAATCAATCCATCTTGGATACAACCAAGACAAAATGCAGCTTAACATTTTTGTAGGCCTTGCTGACATATGTCTTATTCCAAAACGGTGTGAGGCCCTCATTACCGACATCCTGTGTCCACCAGTATCATGTGTCAGCATTAGAAGTGTTTTGCAAGTGTTCAAACAGTAACAGTAGTTTGAAGTGGTTTGATGGAAGCTTTTTCTTTGTTTATTTAGCTCACACAAGTACAGAAAATACAAGAAAAAACAGACAAATGAAAATAAATAAAAGTGGGAAACAGAGATAGCGCAAAAAGTCAGAGGCTTCTTTCCATTGTTATCTGAAGAAATATTAAAGAAAAAATAAATGAGAACATAAATAGTATAACCCTACCATAATAGACATAGTATGTTACCCTCAGTAACAGAAAGTTTCTTAAATGAAAAGGTGTTAGATGTTTAAAAGAAGGAATGAACTCAGAGTGTCTTTAATGTGGTTAGTAAGCTCATTACTGGCTCAATGCATTGCTGAACATTTTGCAATAAGGAATTTGCAATGGAGCAGTGCTATTGCGAGTGTTGTGTTTATGGCATGTACTAAAGTCTAAACCAAGGGGAGGAGCAAAGGCGTGAAAATGGTGCACATCAAACAAAGTTTAAGAAAAGTTAGCTCTGGAGGGAACTTGGCGGAATTCAGATACTCCAGTATGAGTTCTAGGGTGGAATAACCTGATAATGTTGTTTTTAGAGCACTAATTTATCCATGGTTGCTTTTAAAGCAGTCATAAATACCATGAACAAAAGCAAGTGATACAGAATCAAGGTGGAAATTTAAACTTGTTTTAATAATGGCTCTTAAATTATTAAATTGGCAATATACAAATTTGTTTGCAAAGAACACTAATTTTTCTGTTGTTATTTCACTGTATAGAGACTCAGACTGAATTCCTAGGTATTTGGTTGAGGCACGCTTAATGATCTAATAATTGCAGTAAATTTGGTTTTGGAAAGTTTGATTTTAGAGCCAAGAAGAATATTCTAAATTTTGCTGTGTTGCTTGTTAAACCAGACCCGTTAATTTGCTAAGTCCACTGATTAAACAATCTTCAAGGATAGCGTAATTCTTAGCAGAGTAAGATCACTCATCATCATAGATTAGAAGTATGCAGTTGACTGCCTGTCATTAGCAAGGAAGGCACCCTGGATTGACTCCTGTGGAGCACCGCAGGTGACGACCCTGTGACCAGACTGAGTTTTGGAAAGGGATGAACATCTTAAATGCAGCCATGTTAATGATGGAGAAACCCAGTCCAGAGAGGTTCTATCACGGTTGAGCACTGCTGGCTTTGGTCTTGTATTTTGTGGTCGACAGTATCAAATGCCTTTTGCAGATCTAGAAGGAGGAGCATTCCTGTGTTAGTCTCTTTGTGTGTTTCTTTTCTGATATGGCTGATCAAGTCAGTGAGTCACGTTTTGGTAGAATGAGATGGTCTAAAACTTGACTGAAGATCATAAGTGCCGTGCACACATGGATGTACCATTATAGAACAACTTGCACTAGTGCAACTTGTCCCACTTTAAGCAAAGCGCAAGACAGAAGTTGTCACACTGCATGACAACAAACAGCTGATGTGAATACTGTGCAAAAAAGAGGATCCAACTAGTATTATGTAACTGCAGCTGACAGTTGCTTTGGCCTTGCGCCACGTTTGCAGCCACTTAGCGATTAGAAGTGGCACAAGTTACTCCACTCAGATCAAGTTAACATACCTCAATCAATAAGATGGAGTTAAGTTGTCGCAAGTGGGGCAAGTTGCACTAGTTTTAATAGCACTCAGAGAGTCCCCATATCTACAAACACATTCCAGGAGTAACTTGTTCTAGGGTGAATCTGTGTGTGTACGAAACTACGTATAGAGGATGGAATTCTCCATGAGATATTGGTACAACTGATAGTGAATGATCTTCTCACTATTACTTTTGATAGAATGGCAAATGTTTGATGAGGAAAACTTTACCTTTTAACAGCTGCTTGAAAAGGATGTGAAGAATGTACCGTAACCATTTAGGTCGAAGCAAAGGACATTCCAATTCAGAACTTCAAAAAAATCATGTGGTGGTGGTTAACCCGCAATCTACAAAATGCGGATGTCTGAAATGAAATTGTTGGAAGTTCAGAGGTGATTGTGAAACCATAGGCCTGTATTAACGCAAATGGATACTGTGGAATGTGCTACTCTTCTTTTACAGACAACTATAAAGCTGTCTTTCGTCACAAAAATTTTTGAATTAGATCGTTTACTGTGTTCTTAAATAGCTTTCAAATCCTTGATTGAAATGGGTTTCTGGACAAGACCAAAGATCACTTCTCAACTGAGTAAAGAACAAGTTGAGACAGTTTTTACGAGGGTAAGTGGTTCAAAGCAAAATTTAATTTCTTTGACAGAAGACTGGTTTATTAGTGCTTTAAACTAAGTGGCTGTGTTTTCATTCCAGGCCAATCAGTTTCTGTCTTCTGCCCTTTCCCCAGACAAGGCTTCACTTCCTGTCACATGCGACACCATTTCCATATGCAGTCACATGGCACGTACATCACCAGACTACGTCGATGTTGTCTTGAGCATCATACAGACAGGAAAAGGTAAGTAAAACAAAATTGATTTTCTGCAGAAGAGGTATGCGGGACGTGCTGCTCACACTGGGGCTACTTTTCACAATAGGTTCCCTTCAAAAAGTGTGCCCAGTCTTGCAAAATTGCCTACAAAAAGGGGCTTTTCCAACAAAGCTCATTGCAAAAGGTGCACTTTGTGAGTTTGAAACTCTACAATTGTTTCCATCTTGAAAAGTTTACTGAAATGTACT
>NMRA01000018.1:261203-314587 GCA_002633005.1 Phoronis australis | reverse complement strand
TAATCTATCATTTTTAAACTTTTGTTGTAAAATATGTACTCGTTTTTGGCAACATGCATTTTTTCTTGTTCTGTTTCAGGCTTAATGGGATAAAATTCAACTGACCAACAATCCTTACAAAAGTTAGGTTATGGAATTAACACCTACAAAAGGGCGTCGTTTCTTAAACAAAACTGTACGGAAGGTTTTCTTATTGCAGATCCCTAGAAACTGGTCCCTTATTCATACAGTCCTCTCTCAAAATGGGTTGTTGTATATATCCTGGTTCTCCACTTGCACCCCAGTCAAAGATAAAGTCGAGTAGCTCAAGGGATTCATTTAACCAATTATCTTATGGGAAAGGTTGAATTTCATTCTGTCTCGATTTCTTATCAAAAAACCTCTTTTCATTGTTAGCATGTTTTGTTGTAATGTACAATTGTCATACAACAGTTTTTGTTAGAACTTGAACAATATTAACAATTGCAGTTGGCCTTTGAAAATATGAAAATGGAATTTTATCTGGTTGCCTATCCCATCTCATTGTTGCAGTCAATTAAAATCAGTCAATACATTTGTTTACCTAGCTACATAACCCCCTGTTATGGTATTCAGCTCAACCCGACTTAAATTTTTTGCCTCATGTTTGGAGTAGAGAAATTGAAAATAGTGTTTTGAAGCTAAAAATCAATGTTGCGTGTTGAAGCTGCACAACTATTTGCACATGATTTCTAAGGCCAATAGCCATGGTTAAGGTTCCTCTAAGTGCCTGGGCATACGTAATGGAAAATTGTTTTAGTTAGATGTATACCCAGGTGCAGGAAGTTGTACTGTTTGCATGCTTGCCTTACCTAAATACTCAACGTGTTGACAAACGTAATTATATCAACGATGGCTTGGACTTAACTGTATTAACTATTTGTTACTAATTAAGATTCCTCACCTGGTCAATTAATCTCTGCAGTACTATCTTTCATAGCGACACGTTCATAGCATTGACAATAGTTCACACAGATGTATGTCTTTTTAATATTTTACCAATGGCCAGGATAGTCTGGCATATCTCCTTATGACACTTTTGTCAGGATTCTTGTTGTTGTTGTACCCAAGCTCTCGACTATGAGGACATTCTCATTTGTCATGGATAGGTGAATATGTCCTAGGGCAAAAGCACTGTGATTTACAAAAATTTGCAAAAAACTTCGAAGTTGCATAACAGTGAGTAGTATTTCACCTTTCCAAAATCATTGCCTGGGTGCAGTGTCTGTCGCAGGGCTGTGATTCTATAGAGCTGGTATTTTAGGAAACTTCTGTTCTCTGGAGTATCTACTTTGCCACACGTCAAGCATTGTTAGGGCCAGAACATGCAGTCTGTTGGGAAACTTGATGAAACATTCAGACAACTTCTATGGTACACTCAAAGATAGGTGAGTACCTGAGACAGTGTCTGATGCATCAGTTAGGTATGGTACACTCAAGGACAGATGAGTGCCTTAGATAGTGTCAGTTATGCATCAGTTATGTATGGTACGCTCGAGAACAGGTGAGTGCCCTAGACATTCTTTATGCATCAGTTATGTATGGTACACTCGAGGACAGGTGAGTGCCTGAGACAGTGTCTGTGATGCATCAGTTGTGTATGGTACACTCACGGACAGGTGAGTGCCTAAGACGGTGTCAGTGATGAATTTGTTTCTTTGACTGAATATTGTTTTAATTTAAAGTTGTATTAGGTTTCTTCTGATGCGAACAAAGAATTCAACATTTCTCAATTTTTGAAAAGCTAACTACTTCTGATCACTAAAATGTTCAGTTTCATCATGTGTTTGTTGATGACAGCGCATAAAGTACTTTTTTTCCTTTTTGTTTATGTTCCGGAATTTGATAAAAAAATTCACTATACTACCACAAAGTTGTGCAGCAATCTAAACACTGAGGTGGACATGCTAGTCATGTGTGTTGTACTACAAGAGGTACAGACACTGACCTAATTACATTATACAAAACGCCAGTTATGAATATCTGTGCAAACTGATGGTGGAACTGTATGTGCTCCATAGTTATTGATCTGATTTTGTAGTACTATAGGGTAGAATAGAGGTTTATTTTATTTTATTTTGACTCTTCAATCTCCACTTTTTGCATTCTTTTGTGCAAAGTCTGTTTCTTTATGTCTATTGATCAGTTCTTCAATTCTGTTTTTCAGGAAAAGTCTAGTTGAGCACATGAAGAGCTGTCTACAGGATGAAGATCAGAATGTTAAAAAGGTAAAGCAACTTTTAGCTGATAAGAACTTTGTCTTAGTTGTAGTCATTGGATGCCTGTCATGCAAATTTTTGATAACATAGTTCAGTCCAGGCTCATCTATTTAAGAATCCTCAGGGGATAAGCTAGGACCATAAACCCTTTTTAAAGCTGTGCAACCCAGCTACGACAGTTGTATGGATGAGCAGGGTTCACAAACAACTCCTTTCACTGACCTCGTGTATCAATTTCTAAAGGCCTACTGTGTGTGAACTACACCCATGATTTACAACTCTCCTGCAAAATTCTAAGCCAATATGGGGACTAGTTACCCTCATCAAGCCCAACATTTTTCATGCAGCATTGAGTTCATTCAACACCACTGACATGAAATTATTTTGTACATTTCACTTTTTAAAGTTTGTTAACAACATTCAGAACTCCTATTTTGCTCTGATTAGTACACAAGTTTTGTAAAGAATCTTACTTTCTCATACTTCTTCAATGTGTGAATTCATATTTCAGGGTGCAACATATGCAGTAGGTAATGCATGTTACCATAGTGATGAGCTGTATGAGGTGTTGAGTGGCACTATACCACTCTTGGCGTCTCTGCTGAGGGACCCAACATCAAAGACGAGATCACACGCTGCATGTACGTACACTTCTTTAGCCAACAGAAAAACAGACGTTATTTTAAATGGCTTCCTGTGAGGTACGGTCTTACCAGCGTTTTCCACAACCTGTTTTGATTTGATACTGCGTCGAGTTTGAATTTTGTCATGGCTAGTTTAGCTTACTTGCGTCGAGTTTGAAAATCTATGCCACGAGTTTGAAGTGTTGGAAGATGAGTCATTTCTTAACCAAACAATATGAACATGGATTTTTGAGCGTGTACACAAATTCTTATTTCCCGTCTAATTTGAATTTCTTTTGTGGAGAGCGCTGCCTGCAGGAGGAATCATAAGTACCCTTTGAATGATCACAGTAATACTTTGATTTTGTGCAAAAATGTATCTGAAGTTGAAAGTTGGGGATGTGCCTTAATTTTAGAAAGAAGTGTTATCAATTTCAAACAAAAGTAATTTTTCTAAGGCTTTCTAACTTTGTTGTGAATGTCCATAACTTCTTACTAGTTAGAAGATTCTATTGGTAGGGACTGTGTATAACTTAGAAATAAAAAAGCTATCATTTAGTGCTGCTTGTCATATATTGTGCAAATACTTCCTTTAACATATCTAGAAAAGATTTTCTATAATAACGTATTGCCTCAGTTTTAGGAGTTTCAGAAATGTTAGAGATTTAGTGCCCTTTCACGCAAAATTTCCTTCATCATTCTCAAAAACTGCTACCAATGATTAAAAATTCACCTCGAGGTTAGATTTACTTATACTGGCAAAATGCAGTTTTGGCCTCTTGAGGAATTGCCAATGAAGGGTAACGAGCTGGATGATTCTCCCCTCGATCAGAAAATTTCCCTTGTTCAGAAGGCACAGTCACACTTTCCCTCAGGTGAGTGAGGGCCCTGCACCAGGGACACATGTCTGAGCTGCATACAAGCTTTGACAAAACTGGGCGCTGGTACTATTATTTACCAGTAGATTTGCAGCTGTGAAGTTTTGATGTGTAATTTGTTACTTCTGCTTTATGCAGGTGCCCTTGGCAACATGTGTTTGCACTCGACTGTTCTTTGTGAGGATATACTAGCCAGTAATACCCTACAACGGTAAGTGTTGGCTTATTGGTAATAGTGACTTGAAATGTATTGATGTCCTATGTGTTACTGAGCATAATTCAGTCAACATTTCCAGTCCATCTAACTCATCTCTGAAGCATTGTCCCTTGTTGCACACATTGAAGTTTGTGGTAATGCAGTCACACGTGTCCTGCACAATCCTCTGAATTTTCCAATAAATGTTTGCTTTCCTAGCCTCTGTTGTTTGCAGATTGGTGCCATACACCTTTGTTTTTATATCGTCCCAAAGGAAATAATTCAGCAGGGGGTGTGGCAATTGTGTATTGTCCAGCATGCAAGGACCACTGGCAATCTACATTGAGTAATATGTGGAAGTAATGAGGCAGAAATCTATCCCAGTGCTGAGCAGAAAGTAGAGTAGTTTATTAACAGGGTGGTGCAACTCCACATTGCATGAGTGTTTCACTTAGTACTTCCAGTGGTATTTCCCTAGAAATGGGCTTATGTTGCGTATTATGGACAATTCATGGCCAGCTCACTCTTGTGATCTATCTTTGGGGTTCTCTGAAGGTCAGAGACTACATCTGCAACAGTGTGCAAACAATAGAGGATCTGAAAGCAATCATTTGTCGGGAAATAAAGAGTATTCCACTGCTTATGTGAGACTGTGTGGTCACAAACTTCAACATGCAGAGATGAGGCCCACGTATTGAAAACTTCATTTAGTTTTTGAACTGTGTTCAAGAACAAAATAGTACACTGTGAGTATCATGCCTTGGATGTATTTTTGAAAATAAGATCCAAAAATTATCATACGCAATCAGAATGCATATTGGGTAATATTTTTTGGCCCACCATATATTTTATTATAATTTATTGCTTTACATTATATTATACTCGTCTGTTGTATTGTTATAGAGTATTAGAGGTGGCCACTAAAGATAGCCAATATCATGTACAGGAGTGTGCTGTAGCGGCTCTGCGTGAGATGTGTCATCACACCAGACTACGACAAGCCCTCGTCTCATTGAATGCCATTGAGAAACTCCAGCAGCTGTCAACTAAAGGCGCTAGTGGTCGACCGCGCAGCGCGGTCTCTAGTAAGAGCACAGGGACTACAACACTCATGCACCACTGCAATAAACTGATCAAAATATTGGAAGGACGCGCTTCTGCCTCTCACTCACACAGTTACAGTAGAAAGTTCTCGCAATGATGTGTGGCAGTGTAATAAGAAACTTACATGAATCGTTGGTGAAGAGTCGCATGCTGCCCATGTCCTGTGATGTCACTGCATTCCATTTGTTGTATTGTTAATTTACAATGTGGGTTTTAAAAATTGTGTGTTTTAGTTGTTCCTAGATAGAGATGTTATGATCCTTGTGCTCGACCAATGCGACAAAATTTGTCGAAAGTAAACTTTAAAAATATTGTAAATAATTTCTGGTAGACTACATTGGATGATGTTTTCTATTTCTTAATGTTTGCTCAGTAGTATTTTCCACAATGACCCTCGGATATGAGATCTGTATTTTTGTATTTGCTTTTAATGTCACTTTTATGTCTTTGCTAACTTATGTGAATCTGTAACTCATTCATCACTCACAGTTGTTGTCTGTGTTCTGCATTATTTTACACCACAGGGTTTAGGTTTGTGGTTGGCCAATGTATCTTAATTAGTCTAGTCTTCAGCTTTGGCTGTTGCTTACTTTAATGCAGTTTCTGAAGACCAGTTGGTTTGTATGAGAAAGAGTCATGAATGTCACTAAAAACCTCAGGTGTCATTGCTTCCTGAAACTTGTAGTCAGAATGTATGTAAAATGAATTTCCAGTATGATGAGTGAAAACACTGACCCCAAGTTGATTTACTTCTTAACACATGTGATTGGCTGGAATGCAGGACAACTTTCAATGGCTTCTGCTTCATGATTGGCTGAATCAGTTGAATATGTGGCACGAAGTAAGACAGGCTAAGATTATTGGTGAAACACATCACATAAAATTTGAAAGTCTACGTAAAGTGGTAAAAAACCGACTTTGCATCCAAGAAACTAAATTTTGATTTAGGCCACTTACCACTAAAAATTGGTCTAAATTTGTTCCTTATTCAGTCTGTGACTTTTTGGTCTTGCAGAGAACTAGCAGTTCATTACTCCTAGAGACCGTGTTTGGTGACACACTGTGACAAGTCAACTGTAAAGCCTGGTCTCAAGCAATAACAAATTGTCTGCTCTCTCCAAACCCTGACATCACTCCTATTTTGACTAAGGGACAGGTTGAGACCAACTTCATAATGGTAGGTTTTCTAAATCAAAAATTGCATTTTTGACGGAAGATGGGTTTATAGTCACTGAGTCTCAGCTATCTCAACTGTAGTTTGATAGCCTTAAGCTTAGGTGAAGAAAGGTTTGCTCAGGTTCACCATGAACAATGTAGATTGAAAATTTAAGTTCAGTGTACCAGGGTTATTTTGTACTCATTGCACTGACATTCTTAGGAGTCACATGACTGGTGTTAATCTCCACATAGGGTGCACATATATTGAAACCCATGTGATTGTATGTGAAGCTAACTGAGCCTTTATCAGGAATCGGGTGTATTTTATACATGAAGCATTTATTAGCAAGACTGAGGAGCTAAGTTCCAACATTATGACTGTGTAAAATTTATCCTTTACAAAAGTGTATGTTGACATGTACTCAATTTAACACTAATTGTGCAATGGAGTTTTAAGAATGGAAAAAATTTTATTGGGCTAATATGTGAAATACTAGTAAAAGTAAAAATTTTCTTCAAAAACACATTCCTTTCTGATCTAAGTGGCAGTGCGTCTTTACTGTAAATGGAAGGTGTGTGAATGAACACCTATTGGTAGCTGCATTTCAAGCAAGTTTCCCTGTCATTTGGTTTACAGACCATTCAGTGTACAGTTATACATAGGCTAGCTCCTTCAAATGACATGATTGTGCTGATCAGAAACTTATTCCTTAATTTGGGATAGCCAAATGAAATTACTACTAACTGTTATTGTTACAGTATCTGTTGATTATTTAGATAATAAACCACTTGCTTAATGTGGTTCTCTTAAATGAACTGCCGTGGGTGTATGTTCAGTTATTGGTTTTATTTACAGTGCATGCCAAAAATATTCTGACAAAATGACCCGTGACTCCTGCCACGGTGGCTGGGTGTAAGCCTAATTTATCGTCAGAGTAGTCTTCTCTCCTGATGGAAAATGAAGGGGGATTATCTGGAAAGTTAGTAGGGTGTGCAAGTCATTCTGTAAATAGAATTTTGCTGCCATAATACTATCATTCGTTAACTGAATTGGATGTCAGGACAGGAAACAGTATTTTGTCGGATTACTTTTGTCTTGTATTGCCTTTCTATGAAATTTGATGGTTTTTGTTGGTGTCGATTGTGAAGTGTGGTTTGCGGAGTGTGAATTCAGTAACTGTATTTGCAAATGTTATATTTTTACGGGAAATGTCCATGTTATTCTTGTTGTGTTGTTTTAACGAGTTGTTTATGTGCTCTGTGATCAATAAATGGTCGTTAGTGTGTAACAGTCTTCAAAATTCTTGTTTAAAATCAATAAATTGCGTAGTGGATTTTAGTCATGCAATTAATGTAATAACTATGTAGACATCGAGTGTGAACCAAACGCCATTCAAAAGGTAATTTGTTCGTCAATGTTTGTTAAATTTATTTAGCAATACTAATAAGAGCGAGAACACCTGCTGCCATGAGCAAAATAACATCACTGATTGCGTAAAACCGGGGCGCTCACTTTAAAAACTCACTGTTCTGCTTGAATCCTGAACAAACCAGAGCATGAACATTTTGATCCATAGGCAATGCAAACTAATGATTCCAAAGGTCTCAGTTTGACACTGAAGGAGGAATATTTCAAAACCAATTTTCAACGTTTTAATCCCAGTCCCCAGCTATGGCTGATTCATGTCAATTTTTACGCTTTTGTGAAATCATCAGAACTTTTCTGTAAAGCCTGGAAAGTGAATATTTGTCAAAACAGTCAAAACAAGCGACCAGGGAAGTTCCATAGTTCAATGTCCAAGTGTCATTAAATGCATGCTTTGCGCCAAAACCAAGTTTTGATTTAGGTCATTTACCAGATTATGAAGATGGTCTCAAATTATTGCTTAGTCAAAGTAGAGGCGACTTAAGGGCTTCAAAAGAAGTGTTATTGCTAGTGACCAAACTTCAAATTTTATGAGCTTGGTCTGAAAAGTAAAGATCAGCTCTATCCCAGCCCAGGGATCACTTCCCTGACAATTGGGTAACAATAAGTGTCCAAATCAAAATTTTATTACGGAACGCACATTCGGGTTAATGCCACTCTAAAAAATAACATGAAAATGGAAATTGATTAAGCTTGACTTCCTGAAAAGCACTAAAAAGTCGCAAGTCTGCACTGCTAAAACCTCGTCCAAAATCAGTCCTCCACACATTTAAGGGCAGATGATACCTTCCTCTGCAAAGTTTACCATTCACTCCATTGCCCAGGGTCTAATCTCAAAACTCCAAATTACTTTTGATATATTCTGTTCCACTTTGACAGTACAAACATAAGAAAACTGTTGATTATTCTATGCTCCAGTACACTCTGGTTTCAGTGGATGAAGGTATAATACAAATTCCACACTAACTTGATGACTCCACCATTAAGAGCAAAAAAAGAGTGTGAACACAAAATTTTGCATTACAAAGTAGAATTTGTGACGGGAATTTGGAGGTCATCAAGTGCGTAGTTGACCTGGAAACTCATCTGTGTAACCATAATGCACTCAAGCACACAAGAATGAGTAATGATGACGAGTTGGGACTAAAGTAGAAAAGAAAACGTCAAAAGATAATTCGCAGTTCAAGCTCAAGTCTGATGATTAGAATCCTGGCCTATTTGTTGGTGGCTTTCACCTGTCAACTGTTTTGTGCAATTCTTGTGTAAACGTAATAGGCTAACAGACGGCAAAACCAAAACATGTCTGTCCATAAGGTCCTTGTAAGCCTGTGGAGAACTCAACCAGAGACTCCTCGCTAACATCACTGCATTCTTGGACCACCGGCGACACTTAGGGGTCTTCTGAGAATTTATTGTTGTCTCCCTCATAAGCGACTTCACTTCTGATGTCAAATTTGGAAAAGCTTTGCAGAGAGCCATTTCTGGTGCCTCTGTTGTCCGAATTTTTTTGTCCAGCTTTTTTGGAGTTTGGTTCTGTGACGTGCCTGGATTCTCACCATTTTTAACAGCCTGAAATATAAGAAATGGAAACGCTCACATGTTTTGGGATTCCCAATTTTAAGAACCAGTTTCCTTCACCAGGCATCAAACTGGTTCTCAAAATCGGAAACGCCTCGAGTGGCAAGTGCACAAGCACTCCCAAAATATATGTTCAGCTGCACAAACTGATCTAAATCACTTATTCAGAACTAGCATTATAAACAAAGCAGTAGTGGACACAGTAGATGTGTTTAAACCTGGTCAAACCGGCACAAGAATTAGTCGCATACGAGACATAGCTAATCTAAGGATGAAGAATTTCCATTCTTTGACAAAACCGCATCACACTGTCCAAAACAGACTTGCTTTACACTATATAAGTTTCAGTCAGCAAACCAGATCTCTCCTGATGTAGGAACACTGTCTTGTACTTTGCTTGGGAATTCAGAATGTATTTAGTTTGCAAACAGACACTTTGCAAAAACGTTTTGATTGTATATTTTAACAGTGAGAAGTTCAATAAAAAACACTTTTAAGTTACCGCAACAAATACTTAACAGAACAATCTAAACATATGTTTTCATAAGAAATATGTCTATTTATTGTTTATCTTTGTCCAATGACGACATGGAGGGGGCATTGGGACAAGTGGAATTGTAGCAGATGTTAAAGGAAGTTATTTGAATCCTGACACAAACTTAAAAACACTTTTGAATTCCTGTAATTAACCTTCAATTAAGCTTGACAAGATGCTGTTTCAAGATTTCAAACATATAGTCTGAAAAAATCTTTAACCAACCATCAAAAAGCAGAGAACTGTAAATGACGGTTAAACCCCACCAACTTCAGATTAAGGAGAATTTTTGAAAGGCTTCCGACATTGCAAAACCTATCCTGGATGTGGGGGGGGGGTAGTTTCAGAGGTAGCCTACAGTTTGTGGTGTTATAACACAGACATGCAAATTACCGCAGTCCCAATACTTTCATTTTACAAAACCCTATAAGCTAAAATCAATCATTTCCAAAATGCATTGGGGATTCTCACAACGAAAAAAAAAATAATGTCCTCTGGGGTTTGTGCTATTTACTTACTGATCTAGGTTTAGCATTTTGCCTGTAGTGCTCTGCTGCACATGGACAACATATCTTTTGTCTGCAGAAGTTTACAACCTTGTCACAAGACATATGATATGCCCGAAGTCCTTCGAGGGTCGGGACAAATATGATGTTGCCTGGCTTCAATGATAAACTGTTTCTTTTCAGTAACCATCCTTCACAGAACTTTAACCTAACGAAAAGTAATGATTTGTTAGTTAATAATTGCAACATTACAACTTTTTGGGTAATATTCATAGATTATATTAATATAGGTTGGCTCCTCAGCTATGATTTTTGTTGTGGCATGATTTTTAATTTGGTAATTCCTAGCATACTTATTCTCAGGAAATTAAAGTCCCAGTGGCACTCGTGTTTTTAAGACATGGGGTAGTATCCAGTCTTATAAATCTGAGACAATATTTATACCTGAAACAATGAAAAACGTAACCCATGTTTACTATTACTGGGACTTACCATAGCTAAGCCCATGGGCATGTATTCGGAAAATGAAAATTTTCAGGCGTTTTAGTAACACCAAATAAAACACCCGGGCATTAATACAGAAAAAGAGGGCGTGTAAAAGGAAAGTTAGAGGTTTCCTGACTTTGAAATTTTTTACTTGAAACTGTGTTTTTCAAATTTTATGTTGATAAATGCATAGTTCACCAACACTTTGTTTTTATAAATGATTAATGCTCCGCAAATGAATTTGTGACTAAAAGTTGATGCTGAGTGGGCTTTTAAACAAAATGTTGTGAAAAAACGTCCCACTATCTGGACACTTGACCCCAGAGGTTGTAACACCAAATAAACGCTCATGAGTGTTTATTCAGTATAATTTTCTGAATTGCATCATCGGGTAGGCTTATAAATGAAAAGTCGCGGTACATACCTAGATTTAGAATTATGTCACATTTCAATACCAGCTGATTGAGGGCTTAAAACATGACCCATACTTATACCTCATCTCGAAAATCTGCCCAAATCATACACAATCTTTCTGTCAATTGACTTATAAAATCACATCCCACAAAGATCAAACCAAAACTTATATCAAGCAAAGGTAGTGATCTCCCATCCAATTTTGATAGCTACTTAATCTATGACACTCTAAATTTATATCAAAATGTTGAAAAGGTGACCTGAATAATATCAAAAAATTGAAAAATGATATCCATTTAACGTCACTTCCTCACTATCCAGATTACAAAGACTTTCTGCCCCGTGTAAAAATATCCACACGTCAACGGAGGGTAACAAGAATAGAGCATCCAAAACATATAGCCAAGAGGCAATTGCCTACAGGCAAGTGAATTGGAAAGGCTATATTCAACTCTACGTCATACCCGGACTTCACGTACCACAACACTCATCCAACTTTTATGTATCACGTGTGCCACCTGACCTCAGGTCAGCCGCTACCAGACTGAGAGCATGGAAATTTTTATACTAATGATTACCTGGTCAATAATCTTGTGAATGTTATGAAATTGGGTGCACTCCATTCAAATGTGTGGGGAAAGTAAAGATTGTTCATGTCTACTTTGTGGCCATCCAATGTCAGTTCCACTTCGTCTGTGGATATGGTAACATTTAAGCTGTATTCCTTCAGTTTACAGTACACTGTTTTCTCACTACAGTCAGTCACTTGCAATACAGCCTTGACTTCTTCGCTTGACTGCAAGAACTCGGCAACCTGGTGGGTGGTTTCCATGACAGGGGCATCACGGTGGCAGCGGCGCGAGATCTCCATGAAAACACTTCGTCGTTTTCCATTCCTTATGACAAATTTGCAACGACATCCCATAAGGTGGCACACATAATGTTTGAAGGCAAAAGCGGAGAGCGGCTTTTCTCCTACTTGATTACAAAACTTGGAATATGCCGAATATACCAAATAAACTAGGACATGCTCTTCCGGGTTGGCACATTTTTCAAAGTTGTTTAATATCCTGTAAAAATCACAATTAAAGTCAATAATTGTAGTCAATCCAGGAGTACGGTTATTTCATTATTAGTCCAGTTGGGATATTTTAGGGCCATTTCCCACGTTTTTGGCGCAAAAAATTCATTATCTTTGCTCACCTCAGGTCAACCGGCACATTAAAATTGTGTTGGCAATCACTAGCCCCAAACTGAAATATCAGACAAAACCACAAGAGTGAAAGATGATACAGAAGAAAGACTTTGAATAGGAAAAGGACAGAAAAAGTGTCATGAACACAATTAAAATTAACATACCGTATTCGCCGTAATAACCACCCAGGGCGCTTAGAAAAGTTCATTTCAGGGGTGGTGCGCTTATTATAACCCAAGGCCGTTGAAAGCCGGTCTCCAACGGATGAAATCGGAAGCTAAGATTCATCACATTTACGCTCTGGGACGTATCTGTAACCTATGAAAGACTTACTACAAAATTGTGGTGCATTGCCAGCATTTTACAGAAAATTGTGCTGAAATCCCAGGGCAAAAACTCGCCGACTGACTGCCTCGCAATCGTCGATATGACGACTTGAATTCTTGAATAAAAATACAGTTTCGACAAGCAAATTACCTGAAATCCTCCTGAAGTTTTCCAAGTAGCGCCCCTAAGATTTTTAAGTTCCCGTGGAGTCGGGATTAACGGCAGGTTTAAGTACAATCTGTGCTACATCGTGCCATCTACATGCATGATTGGAAACACGACAAAAATTTCTGGACGAACACACATGTTGTTGTCACGTGACGTTTGTTTTGAAGTTCGTCTGCATAGAGTAAGCGAGCGCGTGCGTGTCACCAGAGTTCATTTGCCAGTAAATTATTGTCAGTGTTAGAAATTGAAGAAATATTCTGTGAAATACATTAGTGTCCTACACCATCTTGCCCAGCAGAGCCAACAGTGTAACTGGGAAATTGTACTCCATTTGAAACTTTTTAATCATAACGATAACCATTGAGCTTCTCATGGATGCCAGTTTTGAATAAAACACCGGATACTACGCTGTATGCATCTCCAATAAACTCCAGGTTTCCAAATATTATAAGGCCTCCTTTTATCAAGCATTCGTGGGCACTGCTCATTGGCCTGGAGGTGAAGGTAGCCGAATGTGACATGTGACAGACGGGGGCAGGTGTTCCATTCTTGGATGATTAAAAAACACTATAACTGAAGTTCTCTTGTCATCTTGTCGAATTCTTGAACCAGCGACTAGAAAACAACATGTACCCGTTACGTAGCTAGGGTTAGCCAATAAACAACACGTATGGGGCGAGGGTGGTACTATTGAAATATTCTCTCTTAATTATAAATACGAGGAGGCAGTGTGACCTAGTGGGATAAGTGTCGGCTTCCTTTACTGAAGGTCGTGGGTACGAGACCCACTGGAGCACACTGCTAGACCTTTGAGCCAGGTCTCTAGCTCTTCCGCTTGGTTTTAACTAAAAATTAATAAAGCATAAAAATGGTTCCGGGTGATCGGTGAATGGTGAAATGGGCCAATCCGAGCAGCCTGCACACAACTGGTACAACGTGTAACAGACTGCCTGCAATTATTTATATTTATTTATTATATCAATGGCTTTGTTGGACTTGTTAAGCTAACATGCCTATCTGGCTGTGCACCCCTGTACTAACCCTGGGTAATGGGAAAACCTGCCCATTTTTGAAAATTAATATACGTATGTTATATTTAAAAAGTCCACAAAACATGACTTAGTACCTTGTGATTAAATTGTAATGTATAGAAACAAAGGGCTAATGGTTAGGATTTTACAAATTATATAAAAAGAAAAGTGTGTTAAACACAAGCAAACACAAAGCTAAAGCATGCAAAAAATGAAAGAAATCACAGAAATGCAAGAACAAACAAAATCGACGACCCGCAGGTCTTCAAAACTGATCCATAGATCTTCAAAACTGACCCATAGATTTGAGGCCCTGTGTGTCAATTGACCAATTTACACATTTTTCTAAAATGAACCATTCTAGTATGCTTGAAGAAAATGCATTCTTTTTACTTCCTAAGTGCATTTCTGGCAAATGTGGTGTACTCCTGGTCATAATATTGCACTTATACTGAATAAAACATAACCTACCAATAGCTCGAAAACTTCATCTCGCTTGACCTCAGTGATAATCTTCTTTTAAGACTGCAACAAGATTCAACCAAACATTCAGGTGCAACGATTTGTATCAGGTGTATCCAACAGAAAAATTTATTAGCCTCAACACAAGTCAAGAAATTGCCCGAATTTCAATAGGGAGCATCCAACATACAACTCTACTGTTATTAGAGCATGAAACTGTAATTCGCTTGATCCAATCTCTAATTGTGCAAGAGTTGAGAGTGACTAAATGCGATTTCTTTTGCTAAAGAGCTTTTAAAACAGACATTTTTCATGTAAACCATAAGAATATCTCAAAGTACAGCAGTGGCAATTTGACGGCATTATGGTCGCAAAGAACTTTAAGTTAGTACATGAATAACGGTGGGAAACCTCACTGAATCAAACCTACTTTTAGAGTACTGAAAGCTGTCTACCGACTACTCTACCGCCATTAAGCAACAAGGCGTATCGCCACTGTATCAGAAAATGACTATTTGCCCAATGCTTGCAATTATTATACAGGAGAGGATTTGAAGAACTAACAAACTCATCAATATGACAAAACACCACATTATTAGTATGCTCTATGAAGTATTCACGAACACTATGATATTTAACAAGAAAATATTTCTCTAGTTGTGTGCTGGTCAATGGCTGAAAAGAGGAATAATGAGACCTCTAAAGAATTTGACATTTTTTCCTTTTAAGCCAGTATTCTCCTCTTACTATTGGTCTATCTATGGAGAGTGAAAGTCGATGCAGACACATTCCAGAGCATAGATTTGTAGGATACGAGTAGTCTAATCCAGAATGTAGAAAGTGGCACAAAATGATTATCTGCTCATTAAGCTGGCAGTTGATTCTGCATACATTCTTCCAGTTAACTCATATCTTAGCCAGTTAACTATGTACCATCTTTAGTCCATTCAAGATTGGTATTGTCTCAACTAAATTTACAGCAAAATGTCGAGTGTTGAACAGCCTAAATTTGTAAACGAAGCATACAATTAAAGGAAGATCTAAAAAAGACATAGTTTATTGATAGCTAAGTCTGAACTTTTTGAGCTCCATGGTTTTCAGTATATTTTCATTCAAAAGTTATTGCCAGCTCCCAGCGTTACTTATCGGTTGGTAAAGGAAACACGAGGGCTATCAGCCTAGAACAGCAAAATAACGAGGCAGATGAATCAATGATTGAGCTTCATTCGACAAAAACAAGTAATAACAGTACAATAAGCAAAATGTGCCAGAATGACCAAAAGCACCTTCAAAAAGGTAACATTCTCCTTCAGTTCAGGGTCTCAATAACTAGGGCCTCTACCACTTTGTGCGCAGTCATAACTGATGTGTTTAAGAGTGTAACTGAAAAAACATATTTCTGACAGGGGATATGAGACAGTACAGACTTGTTTCATTTTAACCTGTTTAAAAAGATTTTGATATCAGCCCCATCGAGATTGTTACAATTACTACATTGTCATGTGCGATACAGTAAAATTCATACCTCACGCAGATTCCTAATGGGATTTACCATAGATAAGCCCATGGGTGTGTCTTCGGAAAATGAAAATTTTCAGGCATTTAGTGTCACCAAATAAACGTTCAGGCGTTTATTCGGAAAATGGGGGCTTTTAAACGGAAAGTCATAGTTTTGCTGACGTAGACATTTTTATTTAATTTCTAAATCTTGTTAACAAATGCATAGTTTGCCAACTTGTTTGTTTTTATAAATGATACAAACTAGTGAAATTGTGACAAAAAGTTGACGCTGAGGGGGCTTTTAAGAGGAAATTTTTTGAATAAACACCCACTATTAGGAAACTTGACAGTACAAGAAGTTGTAACACCACTATTAGGAAACTTGACACCAGAAGTTGTAACACCAAATAAATGCCTATGGGCATTTCATCAGGTGCGTTCATCTATGGAAAATCCCAGTATTAGTAGGCCTGGCTACATGGTTCTGCACAATAGTTAAAATCCACATGCCGACAGCAGTTATCGAACTCGGAATGACTGCTGGAGAATCAAGAGTCTAAAAGATTTGGCCATGATTCAAGAGCCAATGGTCATTTGACAAGCAATTTCGACAGGCTTTACACACGTTATATTATACGACCTTACGTCACACCAAAGACAAAGTCCGAACCGGAAACTAACAGTAACAATTCGGAACAACACTAAACAGTCAACATTTCCCTGCTAATGGCATGCTCGACATAAGTTACAACATTCTGTGAATAAATTTCCTCCAGACTCCACGAAAGTGGTTCCATAGGCGGGCCCATCTGTCCGATTTTTTGAAATTTTGGATTGTTTGTTTGACGGCTACCTAAAGTCCGTGACGTAGCAGACCTCAGACCTCTCAGTCCTCTGTGCACTCAGTCGCTGGGCGCCGCCATTTTGAAAACAAGTAAATCTACAGCCGAAATAATGAGCTTTTTACATTCAAAACATGTTTACAGGTATAAGCAAATCAAATATCGTAAACTTAATTGAAACTCACACGCGTGCATCAACGTCAAACCTGACATACCTCGACAGTTTAATTTCTAGTTGGCCGCGGCTACAGTCTAAGTGTACCTCCGATCTTTCGGAGATTGAGTCGGAGGGGTGGCTTAACTGGGAATGTTCGCGCGTGAATTAAGAAAATCTTGAGGTACTAATAATGTTCAATTGTGTCGTTGAGGACTAGTGTAATTTGTGAACTTCTTGAATTTGAACAGTAAGCTTTCTGGTGTAAATTACCTCCAGATTCGCGTGGTTCGAGCCGTTCCGGAAGCTCCCACTGCTTGATGTCCTGATCTGATGTTGATAGTTCGCCTCTTTGACCCGTTGTCTCCAGCGTGTGAGCCTCTTGGCAACAGATATCAACAACACTCCTTACTCCTAGCATCCTGAAGTTTTCAATTCAGCAAACATTACCCTGTGTCATGGAATTTGCTTTCAACAATGCTGTCCTTGTGTTCTGGATCCACCACGACCAGGCGTGCGTTCAGTAGACGCTAGGACCTAGCTAAAACCTAGTCAAAGTCACGTGCTCTCATTTAAAATGCACGGCAATATCTCACGTAATCTCGCGAAGTCTTGCTTTTTAGTGAGGTCCTAGCGTTACTGAACTGGAGGCAGGCCGGCACCCTCTCCATTCATCATTTGGAAACCATAGACTCCCTCAGAGAAGTGTGTAGTGATGATGAATTTATTCATCTTCCACCCATCTGTCATAATGGGATATCTGGGTCATTTTAGTAAACCTGTGCAGTAGTACAACAATCTGAATACTCGTTGGTATGCACTGTGTACACATGTGGGATGAATTTTGATTAAATTTATCAAATGTTGGTTTCTATCATGGAGATTTGATGAATTCTGCACTACCCAATGGCTATTTTTATTTTATTCAAGTGCACCTCTTATTTGCCAAAGTACTCAGAGGATCATATTGAAAATTCGCGAATATGTTCTTACTGATGAGAGCACAACTGAAGTTGATTTTCGGAGAGGTCTGACTTAACTGACACCCTTTAGTGACAATTTTGTCTCCTAAACCCTTTGGAAGATCTTTGTGAAATAGGGCAAGTGGATTCTTGGGAACTTGTCAACAGATGACGACTTTTTGGGACGAATTTGACAACCTTTGTGCATCCTGATGGCAATTTGATTTTTTTTTTTGCATTTGTCTCTGTATCTTTGGAGTTCTATATCTCTGGAGTTCCTTGAGCTACGTTTTTTCATAAAATTTTGACTCATAGTTTTTTATAGTTATCAGAGTCAGAAATGTTTATTTTAAGTAGAGCTTTGTCTCATCATACAATTTACAACACAACAGTTAATTACAAGGAGAAAAGCTCAGCTCTTTTCGCCGTTGTTCTTGAAGGCTTTTTAGTTCGCAAGGTTCGTGGCTATCAGTTTTGTCAGCAACTTTTGGCTCACATCACCCAGGACAAGGCAATGACACATAAAATGAAGCTTGTTTTCAGTCTGACCAGTGTTGTGCACATGTATGTCACAACTTCTTTATCTCTTGGGTAGACCTGCATGCCAACCTGCTTCAATATAAAGCTTGTGTATTGAGCACCTAAGTAGAGCAAATGTTTTCCTCAGATTGGGGTCTAAACAGTACAGATATTGTTCACACCGCAGTTCCTTCGTGATAGTTCATAGTCATCATATTGTTAATTGCGGAGTGACAATTTTAAACGTCACTGTCAATGAAATTCTGATAGGACAAAATCTATATTGCTGTCCATATAACCATATCTTTCTAAACGCGTAGATAAACAAAGGCATTTTCACAGAATTGGAAGACAACAATGCCATCCTAATGAGGATGGGTTTGATATATTGGGTTTCATTTAGTAGCCATTTTTGTGATACGAGTAAACGCCCCCAAAAGCACACTGTTTGCGGTGCAGTTGTGGATGCATTTCGAGGTGTTGCATTGCTCTTGTTTACAGATGGCTTGGGCAAGTGAACTTCCAGAAGAGTTACTCTGCCGGCCATCTGGTCTCGTTGTGTTGACCGGTCTGGACACTACCTATAATGCTACTCACAAGTTGATCTGGGACTCATTCTGTAACAACAGGAAGACAGATAGAGTGCCACTGAGATTTGTTGTACTAGACGCCGACCATGAGTACCCAAAGTCTAAAGCCAAGGTACTGTGCAGATGACATGCTAAGAGTTTCATCAGATGCTTTGAATCATAACACTTTAAACTTCTTCTGCCGGTTTCCTGATCTGTGGTATATGCACTACGTGTATGAGTTGAGCTAATTAACCTCAGCAAACTTTGTATTATGTATTGGTTCGCCAAGAAATTTAATCACAGACAATTCTATGGTTTGGAATTGGTGATTCTATTGCCTTTGTTACATCATGAACACCCTTTGTCCACTATGTAGACTTTTGTCCACTATGTAGACCTTTGTCCACTATGTAGACCTTTTGGTGAGTTGCTATTAATTTAAGTAAAACTCATATAATTTAATGTTTGATTTCCATACCTTTGACCTGTCTACATGCTTTGCAGAGAACCTCCTATGAGTGGCATGTGCCTAAAGGCATCTTAAAGACTAATTGGCTCAAGAAACACCTGTATGAGATCCCCAGTGTTGTGGTCATGTTCTTTGATCTGGACTGGGATGAATCATTATGGAAGGAGAGACAGATGGAGTGTGCGACAAGGCTTGAGATTGTCAGGTGAGTTTAGGAGTGGGCGACTTGACTAGAAATTGTCTGGTGAGTTTAGAAGCATTTGACTAGAGTAGAGAGTATCGGATGAGTTTGAGGTGTGGCTGTTTGGTTTTTGACATGGGTTGGGGTGAGGCACTTTATTCAACACATTAACTGTAAGATACTTGGCCTTTTTTGTTTCATTGATAACTATTGTTGTGGAAACATAGCCTTGTTAGTGCCTATTTCAATGTGTCATTTAATGTAGATTGTTGTATTCAGTGATTTGTTCACCATTTTTCAGTATGGTATGTGGTAGACTTTGCCCTATGAAAAGATAAAGGTGATGCCTAATGTATGACCTGCATTAGATCACAATGGGGTGTTGAGTTTATGGTAGAGTTTGCCATGTTCAATTTGTCCAATGTTGCTGCTCTTGTTTTCAGGAACAGTCTTCAAGGTCGAGGTGTACGAGTTGCTGTTGTGCTCATACAAAAGAATGCGCCACTGCCACCTGGTGAGCCCTATTGTTAGCCTACACAGTCCGAAGTGCTAGTCAAGAGTGAATACTAGTTAATCTCAAATTATCGTTAGTGAATGTGAACATCAGTTTTCCTTTCAAAATGAGACAGTGATAGTCTGTGAGTTAATACTTTTTTAAGCGCCGTCGGAATTATTACCACCATAAGTTTCTTTTTCTGGATGACTTATTAACTGGAACAGCCAATCACAACCAAGTTCTCCAATCTGAACACTCGTCAAAATTGCCATGATTCGTTCTCTCCCTGTTTTGCCATAATTTAAAACCATGTGTTGAGCTGCATTCATGACAACTGTGATGACAGGGCGTTACAAAACTGCTGTTCTGACATTATTCTCATTATTACTGTTATAAAAACAGTTAAAGGTATCTGAAAATCTGAAGTGCAAAATTTATATGAAATAGCACGTCTAATACCTGAAAGCAAATGTAAGGTGTCATTTAATGTTTCAGGCGAGGATGTGATCGCCGCCGAAAGAGCTGCCTCTTTCTGCAGTGCATGTGACCTGTCGGCCAAGTCTCTGTTCGTCCTGCCTCACACAGATCACCTGTTAGGCTACACGATCCGTCTGGAGAACGCATTCTATGAGTTGGCACAGAGCTACTACCATGCTCAGGCACGCAAGGTCAAGGCCCACAAGGAGTTCCTGAATAAGACCACCCATCAGGTAATCCACAGGTTTTTGAATAGTTTTAGAATTCGATTTGATTATTTTAGAAGGAATTTGATTTTTTTTGATTTGATTCTTGTTTAACTTTGTTGAACCGATTCACTTTTCTCAAATATTAACTTAGTAAGTTTGTACCAATTTTAGCAATGATTTTGTTAAATATGACAAGATTCTAACTAATGAATGACCCTGACCAGTTTATGTGTTCAATGTCTTAATGATACTTTTTAAAAATACAAATAGTTTTTAACTTTGTACGACACCTAACAGCAAAAATTGTGAAAAAAATGGAATTGAAGTGGGTCTTGGCATATCGATGTTGAAACCGGTCCCTCCTGCATTGCATTACAATTCAATTAATCATCGCACTCTTAGTGTTCTGTCTGATGAAAGATGTTAATTCTCATAAATAGACTTGTGATAATTAAATTTTGTTTCTTGTCTTCGTGGAATTTAACCCATGTTATTTTCTTCAATTTTTCCCCTACTGAACGTAATGTGAAGATTGCTGTTTTCATGCCTAATTTAATTTTTACCATGAACGAAAATCTAATGGGCTTGTATTCAGTTGTTTTCTTCTTTGAAACACACTGTGCTTGTTTTGGCTATTCTTTCGTAAAGAATTTTTCTACCCAAACCCCTCTGTGAGCATGGTGGTATATTTGTCTTTTTAGTTCCTGTTTGTGAGACACCAGTTCAAGGTTGCATTCCTCAATGAAGTTCGACAGGACACACACACAGCCATAAAGTAAGTTGACAGGCACGGCAGTATGAGACTCTACTGTAAGTTATCAACCAATTCGTACTTGGTGATTTGTGTACAAAAATGTAAGTGACCTGTTAGAATGAGTGGAGTGAGAGTATTGTAGGAGAGTGTGTGGGACATATTTGTTCTTGCGCTGTGAAAACACTAGTCTCTCCATGGTTTAATTGCCATTTTTTGATATAGTGACGGCATGATGAAATTCAGCTTGTCACTGGATATAGTAGTTAGTACAATGAATTCTCATATCATTTAGAATGTGAATATTGATAGTTACCTCTTCAAGTCATGAAATTTATAGAGAGATCAGTAATTGGTGGACAGTGTTGTGTGTTTTGTATGGGTTTAATGCAATGGGATTTTTTTCCAAGTGACTGTCATTTCAGCAAACCGTCACTGCTTGGCAGTAAGATATTTAAACGATTCACTCAAAAATGCCCAATGTCTCAAAATGCCCGTGAATAAAAGAAATTGTGCATCTTTCTAGCTAGTTAACTCGACCCATCTTGAACATCACATCAGAGTGCGAAACTGAGTCGAACAAAAGAAACTTTTGTGCTCTTACACTGCTAAAGAGTTGTTTGTAGAATGTTTCCTCTTATTAGACCAATGCTTATTGTGCACTTGTTTCAAAGATAAGCTTTGCCTGGTCAATACATGGTGGTACTGGTTGCAGGCACTATAAACAGGCGTATGGACACACCCTGGAATTAAGGATGCATGACACAAACTTGTTGGAGATAAAGACGGTGTCTGGGTTCATCAACTACAAGGTGTGATTTGTATTACAATTGATTGATTTTGCAACTGTGTTTACCTGAATTTTGTGCCAAAAAGCATGGTAAAAATTCTCCAATTAAGACAATATATAAAATTTAGGACACTGAAATTCAAGTTAAAATTGAATTTCTTGATTCTTAAAATTGGGACATGGGTAATTTTGGCCATCGTCATGTTTCTCATATATTGAAGACTTCATTAATTTTTGTATCAACAAAGTTGGAGATAAAATCATCTAAAATAGCTACCAATATAAATTTTGTCTTTCTCAGGATTCTTGAATTTGGGGTGACAAATATTGCCATTTTCTAAAATTTGGTACGAGCTCCGACCTTGACCAAAATAATATTTCAATCTTCACTGCACCAAGCTGGAAATTTTTTACTATAAATCTATGCTCCAAAGCGCAACAGTTTCAATTACTCCTACAGAACAGAACACCAGCTGGTGTTGCTGCATCATTAAAGAATGGTTAACAAAACTTACGGGGTCAAGATTTTTAGACTGTGACCACACACAACTCATACCTCTTTTTTTGTAACCTAGAGTATAACGGTCCTTACAGTCAAGTCTTTTCACTGGCAGCTGACAGGCACATAGTTTATGTAGTAATTGGGTATCATTAGGGACTACAGACATGACAAGACAGCCAGTCATTGTGGACCATTGCATTAAAGGATTATTGAGTTCGCACTAGGTCTGGCCTGAATAAATGTATTCATTACAAAACCTTAAAACTGCTAAATCTTAAAAGCGGTAATCTTTTCTGGCCTACCTGACCGAAATTCACTTTTACCTCATATAGTTGAGTTTACATTCCTTATATAATCTGATTAATGGAATTCCAATACCTTACATTCAGATAGACTGTTTGACATGTACTGTACACTTGAATTTCATTCCTGCCACAGATTTGTCGCCTGTCATTTCAACACAATGCTCCTCTGGACGCCATAGCGCAGTTCAGGAAGCACATTGACTTCTTCAAGAAGAGAGTGGGAATACCCGAGCTTGCTTTTGAACACAGTGCCTACATGGCAAAACAGTAAGGCATTAGTTAATGAAGTGCACCAATATCTTCTTGTGCTTTAAAGCTTTGTCTGTAATCTGCTGATTGTTCTGAATCTTTATCCGTTAGCACCCTGTGATAGAAACACAATTTTAAAACTACTTCTCAAGTCATATAGGCAGAGTGATCAGTGTCTTTACTTGAGGGAAATCGAGTGTAGGGGATTTTTTCCATTATAAGATTTAAAAATCTTTTTTAAAACATTTATTAATTCAACCAACAAGTACATAGTTGTAAAGCAATATGAAATTTAATCAAGTACATCAGACAGATCAGAAACATTATCGAACCCTATAAATGCTAATTACTAAGCAAAAAACAAGACCACCTTTCCTGGAATCTCTCAGGTGCCAATTTATAATAGTAAATATTTTTCCAAGTTGTGGTAATCACAAACCTCTGGTATAGCTGAAATTTGGGCTTACCGTTTTGCAGTCTTCGCCGATAAAAATGAAATTTCGCTAAACAAAGAATTAAATTCACAACTTCCAAAGATTTTAAAATCTTTATATTTATGGTGTTCTAACGTTGTGTTCTCCATACATGTATTGAAATATGGTGCTGTACCATATGGTGCTGTACCATATGGTGCTATGCCATGTTTAAAAAGCCTTGAAACATGTTTTAAAAATGGCTCAAGATTTTAAAAAGTCTTGAGCCATGTTTGAAAAGTCTCGAATTTTGTTAGATGTAGAAGGCAAATAATTGAGAGAGAGTGTGTCACTTAGTGGTTCTTATTTTGAATTATTTTGCACTAAAAATGATTGTGGCATACTCAGCAAGTAAAAATTATGTGCAGTAGCTATAATAGTTTTTCCCTGGATCAGCAGAAAAGAAGATTTATCGCATGAGAACATGACACACAATTTGCACCGTGATTGGATTTTTGCTCGAGGAGAATGATGTATTGCCACTGGATGTCTTCATCACCATTATAGCAAGTTTTGTTTTTGTTTGTAATCATGCAATGCCTTTTTCTGTGTTTTCTGAGATCAGAAATCCTGATTCCAAATGTTTCAATTGAAAGGTTTGGCTGTACTAACTGCAAAGACTTGAGGTCTTTGGTATTGATGTGTTTTTCTGTTGAATGTTCAATCTTTTGCCTAGATGCAGGATTATATTGATGATTAAAATAATTTGCTGATCCATCTTTCTTCAGGTTCCAGATCTTTGGTGAATTGTTTGACGAGGCTATCAAGTTTGGCTTAACAGCCATACAAACTCAACATCCTGGCTTCTATTACCAGCAAGCAGCCAACCACGCAACAGCTCGCAAACAGCTGTGTCGAGGACTTTGTCATGTAACTATTGGATTTTTAGGACTTTGAGTGCGCCGTTGTTTTGGTATTTGTTGATACGTATTCGCAATGTATGCTTTTCAAAGTTATAGAAGTTTCAACAACACAAGTTAATAATGTGGAAATAAATACATACAAACTAAAGATAAAACAAAACTAAAAAGCAGCGGATATGGGGTCCAATCCCTCAACTGCAATTTGAAGACATTTGGACCAGCACACTCCCTATGGCCTGCTGGGAGACTGTTCAATATGACAGGACTTTTATAGTGAATTGACCAATCCTGAATATGTTTTCTTGGCCTTCAGCACAGTGAGGGTGTGCTTGGCACGTAAATTATAGTCAGTGTCTGAAGTCAAAGAGAACATCACATTATCACATGACAGACCATGAATGTTTTAAAATCCTCCTTATTCAGCGAAATAACTATCACTTAATGCAAGTTTGATTGGCTTAGGATGTTTTACTTTATGTGTTTCTCCATGAATTTTGAGCACTAGTTTGCCCTCCTTTGTATAGTGTAGTTGAATACTTTTTAACATGTGCTTCATTGCTGTTTAGCCCTCTAGTGCTGTTAACCCGGGAATCCTTGAAAACCTGAACTCTCTGGATTTCTATGGACAGAGGCCCTGGCGGCAGGGACACCAGAGTAAGTGGTACACGTGAAGTATAAGAGATTTCGTTCCCTTCCATAATCTCGCGGTGCTACCATGAGATATAGTATAACATGTACATGCCAGTAATTCATCGGTTGTCGTTTGTGTAGGACAGACATGTTCTTGTTTCCTCGAGAATTTCATTTATTTTGTATTGCACACACATTTAGCATTTGTCCTTGCGTATGCTTATGGGTCTTTCGCTGTTTCGCTGGTACCAATAATTTCATTGTAGGTGTATTTATTTGTTGTGGCAAAAAGTAGGTGAAACCAAGTTTTGTTTGTAACTCTTCTCAGTTGGCTGTTGCGTCCGTTGAAACTATACATGCGAAGTGTAATCTTGGTCCTAGCATGTTTTGTATTGACTAAACATTTAACCTTAGTAAGAGCTTCGTACAGGACTTTTAGAAATATGCATTGCATGAAAATCATTTCCTATACGCCGTGTAAATAAACATTCTCCTGCTGTAGATTGGCATCAGTGGTTGTGGACGCTGGGAACACAACAGACTTGAAATGAGTGACATTTTATAGTCTTTGTCATGCTTTTACTGAGTTGATCCGACATATTTTGACTCATAGAAAGTGTTATATATTCTGCTGTGAAATACGTAATTACAAGACGTTCCTACATTCTGTCGCCAGGTATTGAACCTGCAGATCCCCAGAAGGAGAAGGAAGGTGTACAAGCTCTACAGTGTCTGGAGCTGCAGCAGGATCATTCAGTGAGTAGCATTATTGACGGTGATGGGGTTGTGTTGTATGGCAATACTGGTACTGAGCGGGCGCATCTTCTGGGGACTGTCAGTTCAGAAATTATTCATCTGAGCTAGGAATCATATCTAAATTAATGAGCTATTTTCTTTGTCATCCACTAAGCACTTGCTGACATCATAAGAGGAATGCATTTCTGTGAATTGGTTGAAAGTAACTAGAATTTTTTCTGTGTTTGTCAGTTTTTCTTAATCTTTGATCTATTCTTTCATTTTGGTGTCTGATGGATGTTCTCCAAACTAATTAGTAATACCACCACTAGGTGTTGTTGAGTGTGAAACATAAATAAACAAATTACTGATATTAAACTTTCTCGCGATTATTTGTGCTTTAGTCAATGAAGGCTACATTGTAAGCGCATAATTTTTAACGAACATTAAGTGAAGAACAGATTTTGATACAGATACAGAAAAGAATGTAAACATTGACCATTTTGACACTTTCACAATATACGCACGCACGCACACACACACACGCACACACACACACACACACACACTNTTTCAACACCTCATTGCTGAAATAGATAATCCATCTGAAAATACTGATTTAGAAGCACCTTGCTTTTAAAGAGGTCACTGGAATGTCAGAAGTGATATTTCTAAATCTTTGGCGGTAGGTGTGACATTTTCCCAATTAAGTTAATTAGTTGTTACATCAGAACCCATTTTGATTAATTGTAGCATGCTGTTTCCTTTATCTTTATCTCATTGCGCATTCTTCTTGAAGGATATAGCCTATACATGAGATGAAAAACAAACATTTTTATTTTAGTCAGAACAATCTTACCATTTCATCGTTTTGTTATCAGTGTGCATTACAATGGGTTAGTCAGATCCAGTGTCGACACTTCTTGAGTTTTGTTAACAAAATATTTCATACTCTGTTGATAAGATCAGTTCTAGATAAGACCAGGAAGTTGTCCTTATGACTTACTTGTTTCAGTTCTGTTTCCATTCGTATAGTCCACAGGTGATGTAGGTACTCCATCTTCTAACACCTGTCAGTTCAACTTGTTTACTTAAAAAATTTGGTAATTGAAGGGTTGTTTTTTTGTTTATTAATTGATGATTCATGCTGCTTTCAATGAAATTTCCAAAAAGCTGACTTTTGTTTTTAATTATTTATTCTGCATTATGGATGAATGGAAACAATTTGTTTCTGAGGGAATGTGAAAAAGAATTATGATTGCAAGTTTTGAGTATTTCTACTTTAAGAAGTGCTAGTGCCTGGTTTTAGAACAATGGTTAGACTGTCATTGTGTGTCATAGTGCTTTGTATTTAGTATCGGTATTATAAGACTTTTCTGTGTTCAACTATATTATAAGTATCATGTATTAGATCAGCGTTAAGTACTATTTATTTCATTATTGTGCTCTGATGCTTGTAAAGGAAAATAGGGGAAGTAAGACAGATTGGATAAATGGACATACCAGAGACCTGGGGTTGCTACTGTGTGACTGCGTAAAGTGTTTTTTCAAGGGATTGTCATCGAAACTTTGCCACAGAAATCCTTACCACTCGCCTCACTGGCAAACATGGTCTGTGTCGTGAGTGGTAAGGGTTTCCTGTGCGTGGTAAGAGCTTTGTAAACTGACTTCCGGTTCCGGTTACTACTGTATAAGGGTTCGATTACTATCTTTGAGTTTGGTACGGCAGTATAGTGTCATTTGATTTTTGGTACAGTAGCTGGCTGAGGCATGTGTCGCTACAATGTGCGGACTCTCAGCTCAGTTTTTGTGTTTCAGTGGCTGATTATACCTTTATTAAGCAGCGCCGTGGCTCAGTTTAAGAAATACAAGTCGCCTCGCATGAAGAGGAATCTTAGTAAGTCTTCAACCCCAATCTTTTCAACTACTAAATTTGTTAATACAACTGCTTACATTGTTTTATCTACAGTTGATAAATAGTGACCACTGCTCCTTTTTGGAGGAGAGTTTGCTCTTGCTCAAGAACACATTTGTTATTATGCAGAAATACCAGCGAAGAACATTCACTGGATTAATTTTGTACTGTTCCAGTGGTTCAAATGGGGGAAGAGTATTACCATGCCAAAGATTACAACAAGGCACTCATGTAAGTACCTCTAATGTTTGTGTAATTATCCTGCCGTATAACCAAGCAACTGGGGAGAAAATACTGTTTAAACTGACATTATTGGTGAGAAAAATTATATTCTCAATCGAACCTGCAACCTCCGTGGTTTCTGTCTAATGCTTTGCTAGTGGAATTAGACTTCAGATGATAAATGTCATTGTATTTTCACCGTGTTTAGCTGGTGAAGTCACCAGCCTTGATTTCAGTGAATGTCTGGCAGACAATGAGAATTGGCACTTAGTGATAAATTTTGCAAAAGCACAACAGATTTGTTCATTTATGGCTGTGGCCAAAGTTTATAACTTGAGAAAAATTCTATTTCATCCAACAATAATCAAATTTTAAAAAATGCGTGTTTCAATTACTGTAAAACCATTAGTGTTCCTTTAATAGTAGAAAATGCAGATCTGTCAGACCCAGATGCTTAAGCAGGACAATCGTACAGGCTATCACTTGTATTTTGACTGTTTTGACCATTCTTCCCACTGCTTGGAATATGGTGATGTTGTATTAGCACATGCCCACTACTCATTTTCTGCACTGCAATTAAACTATGACGGACTATGTAGTGTCATCAGAGGATGTCCAAACCTCAAGTAATGCCATCAGTATGTAGCTTTCTTGTGGTAAGAAGGCCGATCTGGGAGCAGATCATCAGAAACCTGTTCCTAAGAACAAGAACTATCTTGCGTTGTGAACTTTTTCAGACAGATCAGTCGTCATGTGAACACAGTATTCATTAATGAGTAAAAACCAGTGAATTGCCCTTGTAGGCTACTTATGTACAAATGAATGATGCCATGCTTGTGTCGCAATGAAATCTATCTGATCTCAGCTTCGAAATTTTTCGAATTACGGTGATATCTCGCCAATTGTGGATAACAGTTGTTGCTAAAATTTACCATTTTTATTTTTTCAAATGTTTCTAACATTGTTGTGAACGCCCACAGTTTCTAAAATCATTGTCTGATGGTAACTATGGAAGAGTACTTCAAAATTATAACAAATTTATTTGGTGTTACGTATCTCATATAGAAATTGAAATAATAAAACTTCTCTTGTCCGCCATATTGTGTCATAAATTGGTGAGATTTTAGTGTATAATTTTACATTGCATAATTTTACATTAACAATGTACAGATTTTGTAAACCTAGTACAGTGCTGTTCTTTTGCAATGTTAACTTGTTAGTTGGTGCATTGTGGCGTATGTCTATAATTAATGCCATCCTTCTCAGGTTGCTGAGTCGAGTCACTTGTGATTACCGGACAGAGAGGTGGTGGCCTCTGTTGACATCCATCCTCATCACGTCTCTGAGGTGTGCCTATCTCATTGGCAATGTTCAAGAGTACGTGACACTGTGTCTAGAGCTCATCGGTGAAAGTAAGTCACATAACGATTCGTCACCTGTTTGCAAATTTATTTATTCAGTGATGAAAAATATAAAACCTCATGATTATCTCATCTTCTCACATTTTCTTTTCTATGTTATGACAATCCAACCCTCACATTTGGCCCAAATGTCATCACTTAGATTATCGTTTACCAATCGGAATCTCTTTGGTTTCATTTTGTTTTTTTCCGTAATTCTGTTGGCGAAGGATATTTAATATTCAAAAATTTTAGATCAGTCTCTTGTTGTTTATGGATATTTTACTCAGTACCAACAATAATATGCAATTGTGGATTGCAATCTCCTCGTTTAGTTGCAGGTTTATCTTCTTATATGATCATAAATTAAATAACATTTTTGTAAATCTACTAGAATTTCCGATCATATTTTTGTTGGCAAGTGCCAGCGCGTTCAAGCTACTGTGTTATCTGATGGTGAATGCTGGTCCAGAAGTGGCAGTTGTCAATGAAATGTAATCGCTTAACTCTCACGTAAATATAATATTTTGAAACTGCAGTACAAGACCATAGTAATGAGACAAAATACCATTTCTCCATCAAGACGGTTAATTCTGCTTACAGCACAAATGACTCGTAATAACTGCTGAGGCAGCAAATTTCTAATTCCAGAGTGGCTTAGCCACCTTTAAGTTACTAACTTTCTGTTAATCACTTATCATTTTCGGTCATTAAGGACGACTACTGTGACAGTGGATTCGGTTTCCGCCCATCTGTCATGATGAGAAATCACCAATTTGTCTGTCAGTACTTTTGGCTTGTACTGTTATCAACAGTGTGTCACATGTGTGTTGCGTGTCAGAACTTAAAGCATCTCTTGGTATTGTTCAATAGTTAGCCTGTTAGTCAAATATAAAAAGGTTGACATACAGACTTACTGTCAAGACTCCAGCCTTATAATTAGCCTTTGTGTCACCCTCCTTATCTGACATGCTGTGTCCTTATGGAGCGGTATTAGGATCGAGTTCTGAGAACAATTTAAAATTTAGCATGATAAAATATGTCAATTGACCTAATTGTTTGATTACTTTTTAACCAGTCTTTTAGCAGTGAGTGATGCTCTGGCTTTTTCTGGTTTTGGCCTTTAAGTTTTTCTATCGTACATTATGTCTGAGGCTTCATCGCTGCATCGCGTGTGCTCTATTCGACAGATCCACCTTTGTCACAAGAGGAGAAGACACGGATTCAGATGAACCTGATAAGAGTCATGTCTGTGAGTAATACCAGTTTAGTATTAGTCGTCAACGTGATATTAAGAGTCATGTCTGTGAGTAACACCAGCTTAGCGTTAGTCATCTAGGCCCTAGGCAACAACATGATATTAAGAGTCAATTATGTCTTTCAGTTGTACTGACTTAGCTTTAGTTATGTAAGCCCCAGACATCTACTTGAAACTCCTGCCAAAATTATCTTACCACATTACGCCTTATTAAGATTTTTATTTGAATAGAGTAACGTAATGGTCAATTTTTAGTCAAGTCTCAAATTAAGTTTATTGGTTTGGGCCTTAAGGATTGTATTTTCATGAATTAATATCATTTCAAATTATGCACATTGATATAACTGACCCACATAATTATGGGCTTGTATAGTATGACGTAATTTTGATGTCTTGGACCCAGTCAAATAAAATTAAGTTCCAAAAGTAAAAAATAGTTAAGTAATAATTAGGCCACATTTTACTTTTAGTGCTTTTAACTGCGAAGCACTTTGAAAATCTGTCACCGGCTGTGAACCTGGTCAGTCTTAATCCTCTAATTCCCCTGGAGCATATAATGGATGCAACCGTTGTTACCTAGTTAGTTACTTAGTGGGAAAAACATTAAAGACAAGAAAAATGTTTGACAATTTAAAGTGACTGTGTATTTCTGTTCCTATTTGCGGGTCCAAGTCACATCATAATAGTCCCAAGCACACGTCATCACTAAACATCTGGCGTATAAATAACAGTGATATAATAAATTTGCAATATGTTTAACTAAAAGTAGCGCTTCATGTTTGTTGTATTTTTAGAACAATCCTCCTGAACCAGAGATTGGCTGTGACAGTGACTGTATTGAGAAAGCTAAACCTCTGTGGAAAACTGAGTCAGCTGAACCCTGTGTGTTCACAGTGGACTTACAGCAGATAGTACCATTTGGTAAGTGTTTGTCCTCTATTGAGAAAGGGGGTCGACTGAATGGTTTAGAATCTTTTGGAGTCACAGCAAAACGTAACGATGGTACCTTGGCCAACTGTTTTAGATAATTATCGAGGCCTTCAATGCCTCGGTTTTGGGATCAAATTTCGGCCCAATTCCCTTATTTAAGAATCGCACGAAATTACGCTCATCAGGCCCGAAGCCTCCGTTCCCATAATCAATGATTAAAAGTTTCCGCTCAAAGTCTCAAGGTTAGAATCACTTCTGTACTTGGGGGGGTTTAATTGGTGGTGACTGTTAGGGGTGTTTTGCCCTCAACCAAAAAGTTTCTTCCCTATCAGAAGGCAGGGGCATCTTTCTCCTCAGGTGATGGAAGTGCTAGCAAGTGTTCTCTAACAAGTACATATGAGGGTGCACACATATGCTGCCACTTCCATTAATACACTGTTCGCACGCAGTTTGATCAACGGTCTGATCAGGTGTGGCCATCTGAAAAAATTAGGTCATGACAATTGTGAACACTCATCAGAAAGCTAATTCGCTATCGTACCATCCAACCCCATATCAGATGGTAAGTCTGCATTCCACGGATGTGATTTGTAGTTAGGCTCTATTTGCTCATGGAGTTGGCATGTGAGTGGAGTGAACGTTTATATTTTGAACATTTAACGTTAATGTGCTAATTATTCTGAAGATGGCAGATAGGACACTTTTATGAACACCCATTTTAAACTTCTGATCTGCCTTCAGGTCAGACGTCTGTATATAAATTCATATAAACTCCCCTACTGAAGGCAGTGTAAAAGATGACTCGGGATAGTGCACAACTCGATACGATTATACTTCGGAGCCCACTTGTTATTTATTTGTATGGTGATTTTTTCAGTGGAGTGCAAGGCCAGATTCACAGCCAACTCGTTCACAGCAGATTCACAGATTGCACTGCAGCTGTTCCTGAGGTATGTTACACCATATTTAAGTCATGTTGTTGTCGTCGTAGAAATTTATTGTTGTTGTTGTATTAATTACGAAGTGAACATATAGTAAACTTCCTCTTTCATGCCTAATGTGCCAGTGGGCATTTTGGAGCTTTCATGTGAGAGCCAGGATTGGATGAAAAATTGACACATTATGAAGTCTTTGTAGCGTTGTTTACTGTTGAAGTGCATCTTTGGGCTGTGAATGTGATCTTTTTTCAGGTCAAGTTGTCCCTTTCCAATACGATTCTCCAAGCTGTCAGTGCACTTCACTAATCAGGTAGGGATGTGCTTAACATAATATTTGTTTCCTCTCTTACTGTAACTGCTATGAGATGGGTAGGTTGGTAATTAAAATATCTTATTTTTCCACTTTTTGATGTCACGGTGTGAGCATTCGTCATGGAAACGTATGATGTAATTTGTGTCAAATTGCACATAAAGTTGGGTTGATTTCAATGCCAAGACAGAGTGACCGTCTGGAGATATCTAAGCAATTTCATGTGACCAGTATCAATTCAAATAAAGGATAAGAATATGATGGGGTTCTTTGGAAGAGCAAAATACCGTAGTGAAGAAAATTGATTTTTGTTTTAGCAGAATATGAAATATAGCAGCTTTTAGAGTTTCATGGAATAGTTTTATCAACTGGATATCTGAATGTTCTTCTACTTCAACAGAATTGGTCGCCAATTGCAGCATTGCGATGTTTGATAATTTATCATTTATCATTGATTGTGTTTATTTCCGAGTTCAGCCACGGATTAGCCACTTCACTTCTAATCACTTGTTTCCATAATTGCAGTCGAACTGTGTTACAATGTGCCTGGTTTATAATGTTCATATAAGCTTTTGATTTTCCATCCCTCAATTCCCAAGGAAACTGATGTAGACAAAATAATCCATGGAGGTTCCTTATAACACGGTTTACTGAATTGTTGTGTAGCGCAACATCACAACTTGTGTCTTGCTTTCTAGTCGTACGATGCCAACTGTGTGATTCAAGATGGGCAGGACATTTCTAGTGGCACCTGTGATAGTACAGCTGGTGACCTCTATCTCATCCCAGGACAGCTAAAGACATACTCTTTCACGTTCCTTCCTCTCAGAGAAGATATTGAGGGTCATATACAGGTAATGAACCTTGAAGTAGCAACTCTGTTTTTGGGCACAGTTCCAAGTTGAGTAATTATTCAGCTATGTATCTTTCTCTGCTTCATTGTGTTGAACTTGGCCAAATTGGTGAGTTACTTCCTGAACAGTGACTTTTTATTTGTTCTTCAGGAGACCAGTAATCTCCTGTTGAGACTTACTTTAGTTGAGATAATTGGTCTGATACAGCGAAATTGATTTCAATATCGTAAATAATCACTTATGAGTGTTTTTATACTTTAGTATTCTGCATTCAATGGATTCTGGAACACACGAGCATTCATTCAGAAAAATCCTGATATCTTTGTAGCTGTTAACTGCTAAAGTTTTGACTGTAGCTAGAATTTCATTACAGTACAATGCAGTCTGGAAAAACACTGTTTTTGCGAGTCACACTAATTGACAGTAACCTCCTTGTGTTCCATCTTCACTTGAGTGTGTGAATGTGGTGTGAATGTGGAGATCCTTCATGGAAAGTATGTCTTAGCAATGATGAGGTTAACCGCGTTAAGAAGTGTTAGAAGGTGTAAATAATCCTCAGATACACCAAAGGACTGCAGCCATGTGTGGGATTTATTTTCTTCATTCTTATCAAGATATTTGTGATGTGATGTTGCTATCACAGTCTGTATTATATATAATTCCATTTTTACACTGAAAGTCAAACAAAACGAACTATTCTTGCTGGTAGTCTTGTAGGTGTTATTTATGCTGTGATTTCAACCTGTAGGGTATTACCATCGCCAATTCCATCTGTCCCATGATATGATTCATGTCTATCTCCGCAGGTGTCACACATTTGCCTGGAGCTTGGTACGACTCCACGCTCTGCCGTCCTGAGGTGGTCCAGCAGGGGCAGTGACAATACCCTGGTGCACCCCTCTCCTGTAGCAGCAGGACAGAGGAGGCGCAGGTTGACCGATGCCCAAGATACGCCTCCTCTATGGGAGGAAATAACAGTCTTGCAGCATGCTAAGTGAGTACGCCGAGTCTCGTTTTGTCGTCAAAAAGTTCTCACTAGATGTTTCGTGTTGAATCCAAGTTTCCTTAAAGTGGCCATGACGTGTTCTATGTCAAGTTCAGTATTTCATCTACTCAAGGAAAAGCTGAAGATAATTTTGATTCATAAAACATCAAAAACTATCAGCGAGTGTGAGAAAAGAACGTGAACTGAAGGTTTATGGTTTATCAGAGTTATCACATGAATACATCGTGTAATAATGCTGGCTCCTCTAAGGAAACCTGAAGGTCAGATCATGTTTGGAAAACTGAGAGGCTGAGAGACTGAAGTGCCATCAAGAGGATATGGGGGAAGGTTGTAAATAGATCTTTCAAGAGTATTCAGGAATGATATTTATACCCTACATCACTGTCAAGACCACATTAATGTAAACGACATCACTGAAAAACCCTGCCATGACTTATCATCTTACTGTCTCAATCCTATGCCTGCATATTTAATTCTCATTGTCTTGTCTTTTTCGTTTAGGCTGGACTATAGAGTGTCTCTCGTCGGCATGACTGTGAGCCACCAGCCGCCCAGCCTGGTGAATGAGTTCTACCCTCTGGAGGTGTGCATAGAGAACCTTGAGGACTGTGTCATTACAGAAGTGGTCCTGTGGGTGGGGCTGAAGGAGGGGCAGGATACATTCCTGACGCAGAGTAGTGAGTAGCGGCAGTCATGACAAAACTACTGCAGTGAGGCATGAATAGCCTAATTATTTCTATACAATCAATGGAATGCCAACAATTCAAAGTTGGAGGGGAGAGTTACCAAGCTATTTTTAAGTACTATAATTGTAAAAAGGGGCATTAAATGCATGCCTTCTGTTAAAAACGTAAGTTTTGATTTAGTTCGCTTATCAAGATTTTAAAATTCTTTCATTCTTTCTCTTCAGTCTTTACATTTCATACTCGAAGTCGAGTATTCCGAAGTGGTTCTCATTCATTCCCTTGCATACATTCATTCACTCACTAGTAAGACTGAGCTCAGTGGAGCAAGGGACATTTCTGTGCAATGCTCGATTGTCTGCCACTAAAGCCAGGATTCAAACCCGGGTCCTCCAAACGGGAGTCTGGAGCTCAAATCACTGAGCCGCACTGTCTTATCTTGTTCCTTACTAAGTTTTAAAGTGATCTTTGGGCACGGGAAGTACTGACTGTTTGTTATTTCCTAAATATACAAAATTTACAAAATATTATAAACATGAGCCACAGGCTTGTTTCACTAACTGTAGAATTACAATTGGGAAAGTTATTAAGTAACTAATAAATACAAGAAAACCAAACAGCAGGGGATGTGGGTTCCAGTCCCTTAGCTGTGACTTAAAGACATTTGGTTTGGCACACTCCCTAAGGTCTTCTGGGAGACTGTTCCATGAGATTTGGTCTTTACATTGACTTGACTGTATAATTTATAATAAACTGTTTTTGAAAGAAGGCACTGGCTTAATGCTGCTTTAAAGAGAGCATTGAAAATTTAATAAAGTAGGATGACGCAAGAAAATGTTGAAAATTGTGTTCAGATGGCAGCATTATATTTTTTGCTGTCTCCATAGACGGCTTGCCCGCTACTGCCACTTTGTCACAGGTGAATTGTCACCCTTGTACTTCAGTTACATCTCATAGACAAAATGGTGCACAAGAATCATGGTGGTTAGATATGGGTGAAGCGATACACAACCGGTAACTCTCTCTCAATGCAACATGCAGCCAGGTGGCGCTAGGTGGTGACAGGAGCCTCTAGTTATCATGACTTTGTGAACAATATCCCACTGAACAATGGTCAACCAAAATTTGCTTTCTGAGACAGTGGACTTATGTAACTTTTACCATTTGTTTCAATATGTATGACACTGCTATCTATGTATTTTTTTAACGTTTCATGATTTGTAGTCTATTCAAAACTCTTATTCCTTGTATATTGTTTGCCACTAGTTTTCATCAAGGAAGGCATTTGGCTGAGTGTAATGTTGAAGTAAAGTTAAGTCACCAATAATGTTTGAATTTAGTAAAGACAAAATGTATCGAAATCACACTCTTTAGATGTTTTGTTGTTGGTTCCAGCCCACGTTAGTATTGAAAAAGCTGAGTTTGATGGCAAAGCCAAGATGAGCAAATCTAATGTGAAGTTAGAAAGCTTACAGCCTGGTCAAAAGGTAAGGCCTTCCAAGAATAAGCTGGTTGTCAATAATGACAGCACAATAAACTTGCTTGAGTCATCAGATTATTTGTTTTTAAAAGGTATTTAAATGCATTTAATTGTATGTCAAGGTAAGTGCTAAATGTAAAAGGTAGATGGAACTAAATGAGGCGAGTCTTTTTCTTCAATTGACCAAGTGTTTTGAAACAAATTGACACATTATAAATTAGTTAGTGCAGTTTGCAATATGACGCATTATTCAACAATTGGCCACTGTCACCATACAACGTATGACTCCTGGTGCCCTCTATGTGACTAGGGGGTAAGTTTGCTTTCATGCAAATCTCCTGCTACGTACCCCTGTACTTCATAAAGGGAGATTTCTGGCTGCCCATTCATTGCATAAAAATTCTTGTGATAACCTCTTTTCCAGTTGACAAAGATGGCCTACATTAAGACCCTTCACACCGGTGATCGTATTGTGTATGCTCGCCTGTCGTATGCCATCAAAGTGCACGTCCACCAATCAGAGATCACATGTGTTTGCCACAGGGAAGAGGAGTTCTCTCTCTCTACAGTGCATCCTCTGTCTGTGGGCACACGATTGACCTCACTCAAGGTAGGACCAATTAAGCGTTCACATGACATACCTGTATCATTGCGTGCTCATTAATTTGTGAGAATCATTCAAGTGTTTTGGTTGGCCAAGAGAGCTTCATCATTTTTAATCAAGTCAGTGCAGCCTTTATGAAAAATATATTGTGTTTGCAATTGCATGGAAATGATGATGAAACAGTACTTAAAGCTGCGTTTCGCCCTGGTTAGCTGGCACAGAATAAAAATCAACTTAGGCTCCTTAATTTCGTAAAGTCGATGTGATAATTTTTCTTACCATGATAGGCTACTTTTTTATTCCCAGAATCCTCTCACTGTAAGGAATGTTGTGAGACGATTCTGTGAGAGTAAAATGACTGATGTGATTTGCGTTAGTTGGCCACTTAAACAAGGTGAAGTGCACCTTTAATTGTGAAAATGAGGAAAGGCTTACAATGCATTCATTGCACTCCAGAAATATTTCCTGGGAAATGTAGCTTTTAATTTTTCAATTTCACCCAATAATTACAGTATGACAATGGGCGACAAAGAATTTTTTTGTTTTTACGATCGTTTCATTTTGTGGACATAACTGGGAATCTGTTACGATTAATTTCGGCTCAGTGAAACCAGACATTGCCTATTTCAGTACGAGAAGATAGACACAGTGCATGTCAAAGAACCGTTCTTACTTCATATGGATCTGGAGTCCGTGTCACCATGGCCCATTGACATCAAGTCTTCTAATCTATCATTGGTAATGACTTCTTCTTGTAGTGTGGATAAAGACAGTCATCTTTTTTGTTTTGTTTTTTTAATTACAGTTTGCGTTTTTTCACAGGATGAATGCATTCATTGCAAGTCATTTCATGATGCCTCCTTTTGATCACGTGGCATGTTGTACGTCAATCTGCAAAGCTGAACAGTTCAATTTTTTCACGACTGTAGTTAAAGTGTTTTAACTCTTTTAATTTTATACGTTGGTCATATTTTTAGTTCAAGACATCAAAAATTTTATAGTAACTGTGTGAAATTGTGCATTGTATTTGGTTCATATGTGTGTGAGTTTTAGAGAAAAAAATATGGTTTGGAACTCTGTGGATAAATCGTTAATGCTTACGGAACACTTGTGAAGAGTCATAGAGTACAATCCCTCTCTGAGCTTGTGTTTCTGTAGTTTTCATTGGCAACAATTGAGAAAACTTGTAGTTAACTCCTGTTGGTGAGTTTTTTCAATAAACTGGCGTTTGATTTATCAGCTATTTTTACTGTTAAAGCTTAATTTTGTCTTTTTGTTTTTGCAGTCTGCATACGTGAATAATGCGGATGACGTGTTTGAGTCTCAAATAACCGATGGTAAGTGAAGGCTTCCAGCTTCGCATAAAACATTGTCATGTGTTGTTATTACTTGCTAGAGATAAGCGAGTACTAATCAAATTCGAGCATGGCTTCGTGCAATAATTTGGGATTAATTTTGCTTTCTGGAAGTGGTGATAGCTGGGTAGAGTTCAGTAGCTGTCTCGCAGCGAGAAAAATCTAGCCAAAATCACGTGCTCTCGTCTAAAATACCGCATGCTCTTACGAAGTCTTTCTTTTCTGGCGAGGTCCTAGCGTTATTGAAGTCTACCTCGCTGAATTTTAGGTTTCCGACTTGACTTCCTTCTTCCTCATACTGAACATCACCAAAACTTCCAGATACCGATGACATGTTAATAAACACTCCCTGGTTAATAATATCCAACTTATGTCAAGTGTCAGTTGGACCCATGGTAATTTTACTGGGAGATGTGGACTCTCAAACTGTCAATAGGCTTTGAAATTTATGAACCTTTTAATTATTTTCTTGGTACTTGGGTGATTCTTCACTTATTTCATACAAAAATTGCCAAAATGGTCATTTTTCATATTTTTATTGACTGATAATGTTTTTGCATGTAATGGAAACTTTAGCAAATGTTGTTTTGTGACTTCTACACTGTGCAAACCGTGCTTGTAACTGACTAAGATGTTCTTGGTCTTTACTTTTCTGAAGAAATTTAACAAGTTTAACACAGAATTTCACTTGTCAGCCATATTGTGTGCTAAATATGTGAGGAATTACCTCAGTATTTGATGAGCAGCGTTGAGACAGTGTTGCATTGATGTGTGGGAAATTTATCCAAAAATGTGTTTAGCAACTGTTCATCAAAAGTTTGAAGTTTGAGTCTCACTGTTTTGATTTATCACTGTGTCTTAATCCGTTTTTCTGCATGTTTTTGTAGTTGTCCTTGGAAAGACTGAGCAAGCTTCGGAGTGTATCTGCCTAGAGGCCCAGCAAGCCATCCAGTCGGTGGTTCCCATGGGAACCTATAATATTATGTGGAGAAGGTAACACTCCCTGTGATTTCTTAATTCATATTAGGCTGATGATAAAAGATCATCATTCAAAGTGTCATTCATGGACAACATGATTATTTATGTGATGTTAATGATTTCTAGTGCTTTTTGGTCTTGACTCGAATTATTGTACTTTTTATTTTTCAAAATAAACATTTAAAAAATCATTTATAATCCATTGCCGATAAGAAATCATCATAAAGTATCACGATTGATGATAAACGTTGCATGAAAAATTATATCAGCTGTTAATATGAATTTTTATCATCCATGTACATCATATTGTGCCATTCATATGAATTCTTAGAAATGGTTGATATGAATTTTTATAAAAACTCTTTTATGATAAATTATCAATCAAAATTGACCATATGTTGCCAGGCATTAATAAGACAGCTCATGCTTTCTCAGAGTTTACCAAGTTCCTCTGAATTTATCAGAATATGCGTGACTGTAGGTTATTAATCTTCCAGGAAAGATGATAAAGACCTGCCCTATGTCTGCACGACGATCACGTTACCCACCATCACTGTAGAACACATACCCATCTACGTGGATGTTGACATGCCCGCCTACGCCGCCGTGCGAAGCTCGTTCCCCGTCACCTACCACATCTACAACAGAACTGGCTTTCTACAGGAAGTGGAGGTCACCATGGATACCAACGAAGCATTTATGTATGCTGGTTACAGACAGGTATAAATCTTTCAGTATTATTTGTTGTTGGGGAGTTTAAGCAAAGTGCATTTTAGTCTACTAACGGGGGGAACTTGGAGCGATTCAGGGCAGTCGTTTGATCGTTGTAATTTAGGTCAGTTATTGGTACATTATAAATTCTGTCTATTGGTGACACAACTCGTATTCCAGCACATACTTGTGGTTGTAAAAAATTCCCTATTGATTTATTTTTGTATTTGTTTTGCTTGTAAAGCAAGTCTGTTCTGTTACTGGGCTAGTCAGTAGTGAGGTCCTAGCAGCGAGATATGTTGTTGTAGGCAATGTAAATAGTTAACGCTGTGAGTTTGTGTGTCAGGTGCTCCCGTAATTCCATGGTCTGAATATTAGCTATCTCATTACCGTTTTGCAGCAGCCACTGTGCTAGTATGAGGCTTTTGAAAAAAGCAGTTTGTTGTTAAAATTTTATTTGTAAAGTCTTAAATTTCAGCACACATATCAAAGTATATCATTACGTTTGAAAGCTGAACAGTATAAATGTTCCTAATTCATCTATCTGAACCCTTATTGAAAATTTTGTTTGGGCAGTTGATTTTTATAGTTTGATACCTTTTTGTCAATTTCCTTGCAACCAATTAATTTATTTAGATTTATAATTTAGGGTGAATGTCTGGTTAAAATTTAAGTTAAAGTATTGATTTCCTTTCAGCTACACTTCCGTGTTCTGCCTAACAGCAAGTATGAGCTACAGTACAACATGTATCCACTTGTGCCTGGTAATATTCCATTACCACGGTTACATCTCAACATGCTCCGTTGCCCGGGAACAGTCGATGAGCTAGTGCAGAAAATGCTGCCAACACATGCCTATGTGAAGGTAGGATGTTGTTTACAAAAGAAAAACAAAGGAAGAATATGATAATGATATGTTCCTATATTCACTTTGAAAATTGAATTCAACTTTAACTCAGATTTTTTGTCCCAAAGATGTCAGGCCGTGTCATGACCTGTAGTTTTATGAGTGTGGTATCAAGAAGTAATGAACTGTCTGTTCTTCTGAAGCCATGAAACCACACCTGTTTTCACTAACTAAAAATTTTTTACCAATTTTGGAGTGGCAAGTGGTTTAAATCTAAATAATTTTACAGGAAACGGGTTTAATGCCACTTAAAAAGTTTGGAACTCTTTCAGCTAATGTTGTTGTCATAGTGGTGTTGATAGATCATGTGATCAGATCACTTGTTTCTACCTAGTCATGTGATACCTAAGGGAGTTGTCTAGATGTAAACACTTGTAATGACTATTCAGAGTTTTATCACAATTCTTGAAAGATTTTCTGTGTTATTTTCTGTAAAAACAAAAATCATTAGTTAGGTGAAAAAACATAGTTGGTTCTGGTCTTTTTTTGAAAATTGAGTCAGTGGTACGATATTTTTGGTTGCTTACTTTTTCAAAAAAGAGATTTTATCTGAGATGAGTAAATATGATGCAGATTTGTTTTTTACTAATCGTTTGACTAGTTACCCTTGCCTTTGTGCAACTTCTCTATATAAGCGCAGAAGTTGACTGAAATTGATGCGGGCGGCGTGTTTTTTTTTAGTTGGTGATCTCAGGTTTCAAAATGAGTTGGGGTAAAGACCAGCACCATCTTTGCTTTTTTTATTAAGCATTATTATTAAGCATTATTATTAAGCATTATTATTAAGCATTATTATTAAGCATTATTCTCCAAGCCTTAGCAATTAGTAACTTTATGTATGTTTCTGTAGTCAATAATGCATTGAGGTGAGCCAGGAGAATCGTACTTATGGTACAAGTGTTGGGCATTGTGTGTGTTTTGGGACGTAAATGACTTACCGTGTCTGAATTGGCTTATACTGTTGTTATTCACAGTAACTTAAACTTGAGGCATCACCCACCACGCGTGTAGCCACATTCATTCAGTACAATATTCGTCACTTTCTGTGTAATGTTATCATATAACTATAAAGGTTAAGACAAAGCTTGTGCAACGAATTTCCCATGCAAACCTTATTTTTTGATACATGGAACTTTCAGACGATCCTGTCAAAAAATTTGAGGCACTAGATTCTCAGTGTTGGCCTGGTAATCATCTCGATTGCATCTCCTGTTCCTTTTATGTCTCAAATCTTGCTTTTTAAAATAATCCATAATTCTCTGGTCCACTTTCTGATTGTTGAGCTTGAACTGAAAGTACCCTTGAGCTCAAGATAACGTATGCGTCAACTTGAAACTTTAGGTACAATCAACCTGTCTTGAGCTTAACTAAAGAAGAGGTTGATAGGCTTTCAAACGTGAACAAAGTCACATGTAACCTGTGCTTTCTCGATACGTAACGAATTTCTGCAATAGTGATGACTACAAACGCGACTGCTTGTTATGATGTGCTGTGAAGTCAGTTGTGAACGGCTACAATAGAGGCAAAAAAAATAATCTTCATTGTATGTGTTTACGTGGTTTTATGTTTGAGAAAAATATTTCTAGTGGCTTTACATTCTGTTAAAAAACGAGAGTTGGATTTGACAGGAAATTTGTTGCACAACCTTGTCTTTGTATTTGTAGTAATGTATATGATAGCATCTACAGGCCCTTGAATTTTGTCTGTTCCTCCCAAACAAATCATTGAATATCACTTGATCACATCAAATTGCCTTTGAGTGGTAACTTGGCAACAAAAATTTCAGAAGAAACATCAAACTCTTAAAATCAGTGAAGCTAGTTTGTGATATCATGGCAGGCAACCTTAGCGTACATCTAGGTTTCTTTTACTGACGCTCTCAAGCAATTCCGAAAATCAAGTGCGCGAAAGTCTTTCATTAAAATCAGCGAATAATGCTTTAAAAATATTTGTACCAATACACAAAAAATCTTTCAGTTGTGTTACTGCTGAAAACTAGTTATGTCTGCACATAACTTAAATGACACAGCCTGTGTTTCTGGCATTTGTCAGGAGATGATTACCTTTGATGATGACAGTGCTGAATACATTTGAAAATAAAGTTGAAGCAAAACTTGTCTGCCATGATAGAAAAATAGCTACCTTGAATTGCAAGTTTTGCAGTTAGTTTTGGAAATTTTATCAGCAAATCGCCACTGTCAAGGCCAATTTTTAAAATTTGATCCAGGGTAGATAATACTTTGGAGGTTTATGCGCTACCAGTCTGTGGGAGGTGTACACAGATTTTTTTTGGATTTGAGACAATTGAGCAGTAGCAGTGTGTGGCGAATCATGACTTGGTCAGCCTGGAACTGTTGTAGTTTTGTGGTAACTTAACATGCAACTCAAACTTGAGCAAAAATCTGGATAAATGATAAGCTTTTGGTGTTTTTAATCAACCTTTCTGTTTCTGTGTGCTGGGAATAAATTTTGAGAAATTTCGTAATAACTACTGACGGTAATGCAGATATCAAAACAATGTAAGCACTGCGAGATTCCCCTGATGGCACATTGCCAATAGACTGCTTATGACATCATACGCACTGAGCGACCTTTCCACAAGAAAGGAGTGAATAGCTGGACCTTTAGAGTTGGATTGAGCTTCTTAGTGTTAGGAATTAGTAAGGGAGGTAATGAGATGCTTATTTTATTAGCATTGACCCTGGGATTTTACAGTATCATATAGCGTGTCTATTGTGTGGAGAGGGATTAAAAGATGTACTTTCCACATGTTCATCTAGGTCAAAAATGAAATCTGAAAGGAAACCAGATTCTTGTTTCTAATTCACTATCAATGATTTTTTTCTAAATATACAGGATTTTGTGTAGAATTTTCTGTACAATTTTTTAATTTCTTGTTCTGTACCAATTGATTGGAAAACACAAAATAATTATATTCAGGGCTTTGATTTATGAATTGTTCTTCTTTCAAGTGACAGGTTTCAAGTGATGAGATTCATTGATTTCTATGTTCTTTACTAGGGTATTCGCAAAGGAAAGAATATCTAAAAATAACATCTATGAAAGATACTCTGTGTATTCTATTGTAATGGCTAAAAATGGTTCCTTATTAAAACTTGTATATGGTCTTGTCTTACCATCTGCATGCCAAGAATGGGGTCAGTATTTAGTAAGTCACCTAGTTACTGAAATAAATTATTGAAGGGAAAAGATACCATATCCTTGTGTGTACATTTGGTTCACATTCATCATTTTTAGGATGAAGTTGTAAAAATTAGCATAATTTTAGTGCACCCATATATACATAACTGTGGGTGTGTACTGCTATTATCTCTATCCAGGGGTCTCTATTAAATTTGACAGGGTGAGGAGTTTGAACCCAACTTTGCCAGCTGGTGGCAATTTAAGTGTTTGCTTTTATGACACTAAAGTCCCCCCCATATGGATCTTAACAAACTCATCTCGTACATTTGTATCCAGAAGAGGATGTCACCTGACCAATTCAGGATTGGTGGTTATGCTCTGTGTTGTCTTGTGACAATTTATTTGATTATGTGTCTGGTTTTTGTATCTGCCACTCCATCTGTCAAACGGTTTGCATGGTTTCCATGAAATTTGAGGGCTACATTCCTATTAAAGAGAGGATAACTGACTTTGAAAGTACCACAATCCACCCGCAGTAGTTTTATTTTTGTCCACATAACCGTCATCTTTGTCCGTTGTCTGTCTGTCTTGGTTTCGTCGGTCTCGCATATATCCGGCGTCTGCTGTTTTATCCTCTAAGCCCCTTGCAGGATCTATGTGATATTTGGCAGGTGTGTTCCTTTAAAGATGACGACATGTGAGAGCAACACATTGGGATACTGCTGCTGCTCCTGCTGCCGCCGCCGCCGCTGTTGCAGCACCACCTTGTGGCTATTTTAGCTTTTAATGTGTTGTTAATTTTACATTTGCCAACTCCCTCAATGGATCTTTACAGATGTGTTTGTAGGACAGGTGTCACGCAACAATTTTGAAACAGCTCCTTGGTATCAGGCACCCCTTAGTGATTATTTTGATATTTTGTATCGTTTTTTTAATTCGACTTTTTATCTGTAACATTATTATTCGTTGTTTTAAAATTTGACAAATTTACCTCAGTATCTATCAAGTTTGATATAGGATCTTCATGAAATTTGCCAGAATTTATCCAGTTGTTCAGGAAAAATTACACTCAGCTGTCGGCAATGGCAGTATGCTTGCCTCTCATTGAGAGCACTGGTGCATGTCTGTTACTACCCTCTCTTGAACAAGCCATTGTTTGGTGTAAGACCCCTGTCTGTGGGTCTGTTAAACAAACTGGCATGGTTAGTAGTAAATAACCTTGTCATCTTGGCTATCATTGTTTCTGTTTCAGTGGAAACTGTTGTTTTAACATGTTAACTTTGTTTTTGCAGCCTGTGGGGAAGTGTAGCCAGTGACTGACCCTTACAAGTGACAGTGGATTGTGCAATATGTCAGCTAATATGAATATTGATGAAACTGAGGAGATGTGTATAAGACAAAGAGATTCTATGTGGAAATACAACAACAGGATATTGTAGGGTGTATCATATTGTTAGTTTATTTGCACCTGACTTGGGTTATAGTTTCAATGTAAGTAGTGACTTGGATAATTAAAAGAATACTCCCTTCTTGTTGTTGATGTATTTTGACCTCATGTTTGCTGGTGTCAGTTAGTGCTGAATCTGGGTATTAAATGATTTATCACCTCCAGCGTTTGCACTCACTAGGATGTTTGGAATTTATCCCAAGCCTATAAGCAGTTAAAAGTCTTTATTTGTATTGTTTTGTCTGTGAGTGAAAATTTTCTTATAATAATCATCACTTGACACTAGTATAGCTTTTTTGGCGCATGTATGTTTCAATAGTCATTGGTGATTTGTGTTGATTTTGCCCCTTGTCACCTGAGAAATTGTTCCAGGTCTAAAGTCAGGCGAAATTAAAGCCTAACGTCAACGGAATTTTGTTATTTTAAATGTATTGGGCTAACCAGATAGTCCTAGCAAAGCCTTAGTAAAATAAGAAAACGCGAGTGAAGCTGCCTTTTCGTTCCATGTTGCGTCACCATGAGATCCCAGTATAAACAACAAAAAGGTTGTATAGAATAGGTGTCCACCATTGTGTGTGGGCCTTATTCGCAGCTGTTTGAATTAAAAGGTGATTCTCGTGGTGAGGTTGACAAAAGCAAGCCAATAGGCCTAACAGTTGGTTACATTTGGCAATTTTATGTAACTAGTGGGCTCAGTGCGATGCTCTAAACATACTGTAGTAACCAAATTTACTGTTGTTACGGTTAAAGATAGGTTTTAACACTTCTGTGTTTTCTATGATTATAGTATTGTGGAACTGGTAGTCAGTATTTCTGTTGTGGGAAAATATATCAAACCTGTTTTATCTTAGTTTGATTTACATGCCTCGGAAAACAGGCTTAGTATATCTTGAAGTAGTGATGTGTTTGTAATGTTTTTGTTTCAATCATTCCTGTTTGTGATTATTAGCATAGAAATGTCGTTTTAATGAGGTTGACCTTTAAGTAAGTTATTGATTAGTATCAAGTGCTTGAAGTATTGGGTTTGAATATGTTTGTTACATAAACATGTCACTAGATAAATAAAACAAGGAAAGTGCATTAAAGAAATATGAGATTCTTTCTACATTCATTGCTACAACACACTAGAATAAATAGCAGTTATACTGATTTCACATTTCATTTCATATTTCACTTCACATTATTTCTGCAATTTGTAGTTCCCGCAGGTTTTTCACATAGTAAAATTTTATAGTTACAGATTTTGCTCAAATTTCTACAGAAATTCATGCATTTTTACCCCAGAGCTCCAGGAAAGCTGTATATCCTAACATCAAAATCCTTGGGCTCGAATGGGACTTGCACTCAGGGCTGATCTATTGTTAGAGTTGGGCAGGTTTTATTAGGCTTGGATCTTTTCTGATGGTGAACAATGCTAAGCAATTCATGCCTCATTAAGCATAGAATTTTGAGAAAATAAGCCCTTCGGAATGTCTTTCAGCCAGAGAAATTGCCGGAGATGTCTCTTCGATTTTTTAAAAATCCGGGTGAACTATTAACTAAAATCACAGCAACTTTGAATAGCATCTGAAAGACTGTCTTGCGGTCTGCTGATTGGGTTTCCATTTGGTAGTTCTCGACAACCAGGGGACAGATTGAACAGGCAGTGCAAACAAGTTTGGATTTTTAGATTGCTCTGGGGCTAGTCGTGCAGTTCAAACAAAACACTCCAGGAGAAACCCAGGGAAACAGTGACTGTTCTGGTGAGAAAATTGTACGGTCCCTCTTTAGTTACGAAATTATTTTGTCATGTAGACGCCTTTTTGTCAGGACTTTACCAGTGCTGTAGTGGGGCGTCGGCGCACGTAGGCGCAGACAACCACCTTTTGGCATTTGAACGTAGCGCCTACGCACCGTAAGTTACGTTCAGTGCTTACGGTGGGCTTTGGGCGCCTACTTACCTCTAATTTTACCACTACGGCACTGGACTTTACTTATAGCCGATGTCTATATAAACTGTCTCTGGGTATATTCACGGAATTTGCACGTTTTTAACGTAACTGAAGAGAGATTTAATGTTGGAAATAGTTGTGTAGAGTGTAAAATTTATTTCTGGTTTAAGTCTATTGCATGAAACATGCCCCTGAAATCTTTCTTTAACCGTGGGCACTGGAAAAACGTAAAAAGGTCGTAGAAAAATTTCAGCGTTTTGAGCAAAAACTTTCAAGAAGATTGATATATTGTTTTAAACTGCAAGTTTGTAAATATACACTCTTCATTTATCAGACGTGATGTTTTTCGTGCATTCAGCCAAATTATTCAAAATTCATCACATAGCTCTAATAAAATCGTTTTTAATTCATAATTGAATTTTCCCACAGCATAGGTGGCTTTTTATAGATTTGATAATTGGTTTAGGGATAAAAAACAGTGACGTTTGCGCCGCAGGATTTACTTAGCATCGTCTCTTGAATGCTTATATATTTTAAAGAGACATAAGTCTGTGATTCCGTAGCTCTTCTCAGAGCCGTAGTTTTAAATAATTTTCATTTTTTAAATAATTCCTCATGCATGTTCTCCGTCAAAAGTCTCAACCTCACGTACCTACTAGCACACATATACACCTTAAAACGACAAATACGACTCGAGTAGGGCAGTCTGGTGTTATTAAAACAAACGATCTCTTATTATGCGCGTCGCATAACACCACTGAACCACTCTACCTCCTTTTTCTTCTAAGTCCGGGGTAAATAGGCAGAATAGACGGGATGCACGTGCCTCACGGATGGGTAGATTTTCAGTGTCGTATTTTTTTACGGAAAGGGAGTCTTCCCTGATTAAATTCCCCAAGTAAGGGTTCATGTATGAGATGGAAATTGAAACAATGTCCATTTTGGCGACAGAATATTAGAGAAGGGTCTTCTATTGTGCATTCAATAAACATTTCGCAGAGTTTAAGCCTTGCACTAAACTTACGAACTCCAACGAAAGGGTTACTGTTTCACAGACACGAAAGGGTTACTCTTTCACAAACACTCACAACAACGGACTCCCATTCAATGGTGCTGCTTACTCTCCAAAAGGCTGGGGTTTCATCTTGCGACTCTATAAAGGGGTGAGTATCCTAATTTCCCAGCGGCACGCTCGTCAAAAATATAATTGAATAGACATCAGATTCAGAACACGCATCTCTCATTTTCGCGGGTAGTAATTTCTGAAATGTGCCGTCTGAATTGGTATTGATTGACAACCGGTCTTTTATGTCTGTCTCTTCAAGCTAACACTTCCCTGACTAAAACAAACGACCCTGTTTCTTATGCTAGTCCGAATCGACAAAAAGGCCACTTCAATGGACCAATCAATCTTTCACTAATTATGATGCGCAATGCGTTACTCTCTAACGCTTGAAACGGCTTCCTGGAATAGTGCCTTCGGGATCGAAAGATACGCATATATTTGCAAGCGAGCTCGTCTCGAATCCACTGCTCTGGCGACGATGCATTTTACGAGTTTTCGACATCAATTTTTTTGCACATTCATATCTTTTGCCAACAGTTCTCGATAACGTGTTAATTTTCCTTCTTGAAAATTCGCTTGCACACCACTCTTTCACCCTCCGGGTCCACATCCATTGTCTGAAATATGCAGGAACGAGTTTAGAATTCAGGACTTGTCTATAATTAGCGACATTGACTTTCAAAAGGTACAAAACCGATGTACGTAGAACCCTCCCTTACGTGCATTCCTAAACTGTCGATTTTCTTTTCTCAATAGATGGTGTCGACAGACATTTTCAGAACAATTAAAGCATACGCCTACCGTAATCCTTTTTCTTACCGCATGTTTTCGCAATTGTGAATTTGCTGATACTGATTGACGGTTCATTACCTATACAAAACCAGATGCTATTTTTGTGCAATCAAACCTTAACTAGATTGCGCAAATCTTTCTAACAACGTTGGTTTTACTGGTGCGGAACAAATTGTTTTTCCTGTGATTAGAGCGTTGCAGTGACACCTTCCTAAAGTTGAGAAGGGAATTTCCTAGACAAAACAGTCATCTGACATTTGTATTTGACATTTTTTAAAGAATTTCAAATGGTTTGTGAACCGACGAAGATCGCAAATGGTCAGCCAAGATAGTTCAAAGGTAATTGTAGCAAATAAACCTTCCGTAGATTTTAGCGAGGTTACTGCATCTTTTGCACTTAAGAAATATTTGTCTACAAATATTTTTTTCCACGTAAGTTCAAGGTAAGTGCTCCCTGTAGAAATACTTATGCTATTCAATGCAGCAAACAGCGACCTTGAATTGCTTGGGATTCATAAGTAAGCCTACTGCACTCTCTGCACGGCTGTTTCCTGCAGCCAAAAAATAACCTTCAAATATTACCAGCACTAAGCGCCCATCTTCAGTGATTTCGCGCGTGGCTATTTCATAAAATCCTTTTTGTCCTTCGGCAGGGTTGGACTTGATGGTTAACTTTTCTCCGTCAAAAGCAGCTGTACTCTGAAAAAAGAGCCTTGATTCTATCTTACAAAACACAACATGCAATATTGCCTGCGTTGTGACAACACTAGATCGTACTATATAACGTGTTTGTCTGTCAGTAACTTCCTCATTAATTCCATTCTGGCTTTGATAACAATTTGTGTTGTAATCTTGAATAATTTGAAAAGCAACCCTCCATGCACTATCTCAAATATATCTCCGCTGCCTTTGATCACGCTTGATAATTGTATTAATCGATCATATGATTGATGGTCTTACTCAAATTAGTAATTCTTTGGACCTCGACAGTCGGTGGTGAGGTTTCACTAACCTGTGAGGCACGGATAACTATCACAATGTAGACTAAACATTAGCGACCGTTTCTAGTTCATATTGGCAAAAATGTTTAAAGTTTTTCATTTCAGTCGTAACGAAGTCGTTATTCATTGCAAATATTGGCCTTAAAATCGGTTGGGCTAGCTTCATGAACGTAAACCCGTGTGATCTGCATCACAATTCTTAAATAACTTGTTACTGCTGATTCCGAAACCTTCTAAAAACTTGGTGGATTTATCATCTAGTTACATGTAGTTATCAAGGAACTGACACCTCGTGAATACGGAGTTCCTTCAAGTGCAGGGTTTGACCATTGTGTATATACCTGTCTGGTGCTCCCAACAGAGAAACTTTTGCTTCGTAACCAACAAATAATTCGACAGATAAAGCAAACGACCGGTCGTTTTGTCCTCAGCCGAGTTTGATTTTTTCAGGACTGTTTTTGACTGCAGAGTAAACCACGACTAGAAACCTTGAGGCGTTGCAGTATTCTGTAGTGTGTCGGTAAAATTATTTGCACCTGATTTTGACAATTTAAAAAGCCATTACTTTTTACTAACTACCTAAAACCCAAATTATTGAGAAATCAGATTATTTAAACACACAAGGTATGTCTCGAACGTTTCCATACCACAAGGAATTTTTCTCATCTCCAAACAGATCATTCAGGACAAGGGAAAGTAAAAAAAACTGCGAGTGACGACAAGCAGGGCTGACGGGGCACACCAACATCCAAAATTGGCCCACTTCATATCAGTTGTAGGTCATCTCTAACTACTTGCTGTCGTAGCAAGAAAACGATTGAAACCACAGAGTGTAACAGCCTTTTTCAAATTCATCATATTAGGTGTTAGAGGAGAGAAATAATTCGCACACTAAGAGGAAAGTACATATTCACGAGAACGTCAACAAACTAATCAAGAGAGTCTAATCGAGGAGTATGTCTGTTTCGACAAATGTCTACAAAACAATACAGTTCAATCCAGTAAAAATGTATTTTTCTGAAAGTAGAAAGCCCGTAAGATTTGCTTATGACTTTTTACCAATCTGTCTTTAATTGGGTCACGTGACCATGTCTTTTTAGAGAAATTAGTAAAAAGGAAAGGTACATTCATAGCAAAACATAACAATACCAAAGTGTTCAAGACGTGTCCAAGACGTGTCCAAAACGTGTCCAAGACGTGTCCAAGACGTGTTCAAGACGTGTCCAAGACGTGTCCAAAACGTGTCCAAGACGTGTTCAAGACGTGTTCAAGAAATCTCAAAAACACTGTTACAGCTCTCTAAATTATTATTTCGTTTTCGTTTTGTGTAAGTTGTGAGTTTTTTAATTAAGATAAACGTTTTACTTTTGATATGCCCTCACATTCAAATCATTTGCCATGCATTGACTGTAAGCACACATAGTGTTTCAAAACTAAAATCGCAAATCCGACAAATTAATAAATGTCAGATAGTAATCACCGGGTGTCTACTTGACGACAAGTCACTTGTGCCAAACCGGGAAATGTCACACATTACGCCAATTAACTTATGAACACTAACTAATAGGGAGAAATGTCTGTGGGTTTTTGTGTTTTTTAATTAGTTTGGAAGTAATTTTGACAATTTAGTTTGTAAGCAAGATTACGAGTCAAACATTATACGGGATTTAACTAAGAATATAGGCGTACGCAAGGTGTCGTTAAGTTACTGCTATACATTAGCGTGGTTATAGAAGCATGCAAATACATCTTAAAGCCGTCCGATAAACCCCGCTTTCTGTCAAACCTAAACAACCATTGATTTAGACATGTATCCTTATAAAACTAGTTTCCCTTTATTCCGTACTTATTGGAAGCGATTTCTGGGCTTCATAAGAACTGTCAGCCCGTTGTTGCTTTAACCAGGCTCTCAGCAAGTTGTCTTCACTTGGCTGGTCATACGCAGAACAGTGGCTCCAAGCACCTAATTATTCCCACGCCACAAAATCACCACTTCTAATCTGGCCAAGAAACAAGTTGAGACTAATTTCACGATAGGCCCTAAGTGACTTGAAACAAATGCTAGTTAATGTACAGGGGGTTAGCACTCTTAATTGACTAAGAACGAAAAATCCCCACTTTTGTCTTAGTGCTGGACGCGTCTTCGGAATCAAACTCTTCTCCGATGTTAAACTCTGACTCTCGTGTGAAGAAGCCAGTTTTTGTTGATATTCTCCAGTGGTCTCCTTTGCGTTCTATCGTGCATTCCGGTTTCGCCTTCAACGCCAGTTTTCTGATCATCCAATTTATTCCTGAAACGAAACACGACAGTGGAGGTTTCTATATCATAATCTGTTTGTGGTTGTGACATGTATTTGTTCGTCGAAAATCAAACTCGAATGAGCGGATTCGAGGAAACCAGTAGGTGGAAATGAGTCAGGGAAGGAAGGGCCGGGGCGGGCGGAGGAGA
>NMRA01000018.1:207640-253122 GCA_002633005.1 Phoronis australis | reverse complement strand
TAACTGCCCTCTTGTGTTCAAGTCTGTGTTTACCGGTCCAATACCGGCGAGCCGCTAAGGGAAAGTTCACTGGGTTTGTGTCGTGGGGACGGTACTGGGCCATTCGTGGCCCAGAAACGTAAACCGGTATACGGTACAAGCGTTATCAAGCAACAGAAATCCAGTACTGGGCCAATACTGTCATGTTTACTGGGAAGTGGCTGTGCGATATCACAAGAGAGGCTAAAATTTCAAACTCAATGGACAAATACAATAGCAGTAGTCCATAATTTGCTGGTAACTGGCTTTAATGATAATTTATGATAACAGAATACAATGTCTTTTTATTATTTTCGATGGTGGGCGCAAGGGAAGTAGGTTTCCTCTCCTTTCTTTGTCCATCCGCTTGTCGAATCAGCAGCTTCGAAGCGTGTTTCTTAACCGTTTTGACGCCTTATGCTAGTCTTAAGATCAATATTAGACACAGTCAAAATGACTGTGCTTGAGAAAAAATGTGATTTCGTTTGAAAACAATCCCAGCTGTTGTGGTTTTGTCCCGAGCCAGATCGTTAGCCAACTTGATAATTCAAGTTTTTGCTTAAAAGGTGTGCGGTTGCGTAGTTTAGAGCTTGCGCATAGGGTCAGCCTGTTCAGACTGTCATGGCCGGCGCACCACAGGGGGCAGGGGGTGGTACAGCTCACACTTATTTCAGTGCTGCGCCGCCCTTGCAGACTACATGAATTTTAACACATCCGATCGTGATTGATGACAACACAGACGAATTTGGAAAACGAGAAGGTTGATACTTCTGAATGAACGATTCATATTTCATCATTAGCGCATTTTATGTTAATGTATTTAACACATGTCTTCAGCAATCAGTCTCTAATAGGTTGTCTGAGGTAATGGACATTCTAACGTTTAGACAAAAATATGAGCACGTGGTGACGAGAAATATGGCCCAAGGCCAAGACATGTCGTAAATCAGGAAGCTGGCTGGCTCCCGATCACAAACTATTGATAAGTGTGTTTACATATGCCTAGAAAACCAGACGAAAGCACTATAGATAAAACGCTCAAGTGTGCCGTGCTGAAATGCATTTTACCGCCACAATTAAATCTACAAAACAGTTTTAGTGTTTTTGTGTTATCTCGAGTACCGAAGGAACTTGCGAAGCTTCTACGCGATTTTAGTCAAGTCAAGATTCTTTGTGTAAGCCGTATTTTAATTCCTCAGTTGCTGATACCTAAATTATTTTTCAAATACTCGTACGTCCGTTTTTTTTTTTCTGGATGCGGCCGCCCAGTGACAATCCGCCATCAACATGGCCACGATTACGATTGGTAAGATGGTTCCATGCCTTCAAACTTTGTCGATAAGAACCCTGTAGCTTGGCTTCTCTCATGGAAAGTCAGATGAATTAGCCCCATGGAATCGCAGTAAACGGAAATATATCCAGCTTATTTTGTATTGACTCGTGCGAAATGGGCTTTAACATGACCACTGTCGACCACCACACNTTTTACCGCCACAATTAAATCTACAAAACAGTTTTAGTGTTTTTGTGTTATCTCGAGTACCGAAGGAACTTGCGAAGCTTCTACGCGATTTTAGTCAAGTCAAGATTCTTTGTGTAAGCCGTATTTTAATTCCTCAATTGCTGATACCTAAATTATTTTTCAAATACTCGTACGTCCGTTTTTTTTTTCTGGATGCGGCCGCCCAGTGACAATCCGCCATCAACATGGCCACGATTACGATTGGTAAGGTGGTTCGATGCCTTCAAACTTTGTCGATAAGAACCCTGTAGCTTGGCTTCTCTCATGGAAAGTCAGATGAATTAGCCCCATGGAATCGCAGTAAACGGAAATATATCCAGCTTATTTTGTATTGACTCGTGCGAAATGGGCTTTAACATGACCACTGTCGACCACCACACAAGCATGATAATCCGTGCCATAACTCTTTATGATTTTTCATGATCGCTATAGCAGCAAACTGAGATTGGAAAGAGATGATTTGTAACGAGTTAAAATTCATATAAAATATTTTTGGCTTTAAAGAGGCCTGGAACGCGATAAACAGACTGAATTGCAACATTGAAAGTGGTTCTGTGCCACTGAAACAGAATTCAACCTGCTCACCACAAATGTTCAGGGTTAATTCGTAAACATCTTTAATTTGTGTTGATATCAAAGCATTTTCTTTCAGCTTCAAATTTCAACTAAGCGATCTGTGAACTGCTCGTCACTTCATCAATTTTCTCCCACAAGGCAAACCACGTCTCCTGATTTGATATGGCAAGACATAGACGTAGCGCATTTCCCTTACATGGAAAATGTGACCTTTGACCTCAAGCGACTTCAAGCAAATGTAAGTGCATGCGCGCATTTATCATAAGTGTGAGGGAGATTTGAAACTCTGTAGTAACCACAGAGTTCCTCCTTCGCGTGAACTTCAAAAATCATGAATTCTGTGATTTTTTTCTAAAAATTTCCTCACAGGGGAAAATGAATTTCTCTGTACTAGAAGTTGCGAGATGGCACTTTCGTCAGAAATTATTTAAAAGAAATTTTGGACGAGCTTTTGCGTTCCAAGCCTCTTTAAGAAAATTTTCCTACAACAACAAAAGTATATATGACTAAAAACCACATATACCCCGGTATGTGCAATAACACTACATTAGTGACGCAAACACAGCGCTAATTGTAACTAAATTATTCTACTTTTAAAGTCTTTACGTTAATGACTGCTTTTCCTCATTAAATCAATACTTTTAGTACATGGATAGTAATTATTTACTGAAACGAAGCTGAGTACGAAAAACCTTCTTGTGACCAAGTGCGACGATTTTGAACCATTCAAGAGAATGCATTCAGTTTACAATGTCGAAACAGGAAAGTGCGCTTTACAAATACCAGTTCCTCTCCGTACTCGCGATCACGATTAGTTAATGTTAACAATCGCAAGGGGCATTGTGAACGTCTCAAGACTGTCGATTCAGATTAATCAGACGGAATTACGATTGATAGACGTCTGTTTCAACATCGACCCATCTGTCCATTCGTTACAGTAATACTAGTTGTGACGATGTGGTTGTATTCAAGGAATGACCAACAGGGCGTTCCCAGAAGGCGAAAGTGGGCGCTTTATCTAAAAGGGTGCTATTGCTTTACATTTTAGTGTTAGGTGACCCTGTGAATAGGCCCAACCTGGATTGAACTCTCCTGTGTCGCGAGGTAGAAAAATGCAATGCACGACTACTTCCTTTTCAGGCACCCCTAACTGATTAATAAGGGACTTAGCACAGATATTTGCCTTTTGCCTATTTCTTGGTGTCAGTACTGCAATTCACAATTTTGACTGGACAAGTGCATGACACATGTATTGCATCCTGGGAAAATACCTTGGAATGTTAGTGGCGCTGTTCAATTTTTGAACGAGCCTATTGACATGCTAATGGTCCTAATATGTTGCATTTTCAGTCGGAATCATACTTTGAAACACTCTGTATGTTATCTGTATCAGTTTTTTACGTTATAACTCGACCTGCGTTTTGCAATTTTTAAATTCATAATTACATGCTGACATTTTTCGATGTTTTTCGTCGTTTTCAGTTCATACATTTCACTTTTCACGCAAAGGCTGAATAGCTTTTCTATTGACATGGAAAGAAAATATTTGTTTTAACTGGCAATAGAGGTGCCTTACCAAAAATCAAAGAAGATATTGTGTATTGTGTTTATGTTTTGGCTAACCAGAGCTCTTCGTCTGGATTGGTGTTGCAATATTTACAGCGGCAGAAAAAGCTGGGATAGCGTCATATGACTAACTCAGGGTCAGGATCCAGGCTCCGGGTTGAATTTTAAGGGAGGACCGTCACATATTTCATAAAAACTGACTTAAATTCAGTCTTTAAATCTTTGTATGATATGATATCAATAGTACTTAATTGCCTAACCTGGCGTGCGTTCAGTAACGCTAGAGCCTACGCTATACCTAGCTAAAACCTAGCCAAAGTCATTTGAAATACACAGCAATATCTCACGTAATCTCGCGAAGTCTTGCTTTTTAGCGAGGTCCTAGTGTTACTGAACTGGAGGCTGGAGCGTGGTATACCTATGTTAGTGTTTTTATGTGCAGCTTTAACAAAACAGTGCCCTGAGGAGTTTGACATGAAGAAGTCATGGACTGGACACAATATAGTAGCTGCATGGCGTCAAATGTGTTGTTTAACGGTTATACACCCAGCGTGATACGAGTTATTGGGCATTAACTTTAATTTATGCCAAATGGCCCTGGCGTTTATTTTTCACTCTGTACTCTTTAGTGTGATTTTCAGACTGAATTAAATGAAACAATTAATTAATTGCAATGGTATCACTAGACTCACGACAGTAGACGGAAATGTTTAACAGCTCACTAGAGGAGAGGAAACTATTTTCTGTGGAAGTGTGCAATTATGGTTTTCACATCACGCTGCTATTGACAACAATAATTAAAAGATACATCACCTCTCGTCCTTTCGAGCGCTTTTCACATTGGCAGATCTAAGATGTCGTGAGGGAGACCACAATCACCCCCCCCCTCCTCCACGCGTCAATGAACGTATGTCCCAAGTGCCCAAACTCTAACCAGATGCTTGTTCAGGTAACACTTAGTTCCTACGTCAGTATGTTAGAAGTATCACTCTTCACGATGAATTCAAAATTTGATAATTGTAATGAGCGGGGTTATTGCACGACTTTCGTTGTACACCAACACGGTAATCCTATGTTAATTCTAACAGTTAAGAACACCAGCCACACAGCAGTGGTGTTCTAGTCCCGTTGGCAACTAAATACTCATCTACTGCAGGCACAGGCGAGTATTCAAAACTCTCGGGAGATCTTTCTTTGCTGACGCAATATGGGACGAAATGTTGGTTCACGTGTCATTTTATGAGTGTGTTAGCGTCTAAATCGCATTTTCTCCTATTGCTTAAGAATTGCTCTCTGGATAGTCCAATACGTCCAATATGACAGAAATCTGTTCGACGAAGACTTTATGGTTCATCATCGTTTTTTTATACAAAAGCCATGAGTCTGCTGAACTGGCTTATATCAGCCGCCGATAAACTTCAGTTTGCTCAACGTCTTAGTCACGCTTATAGATTTAGCAGACATTGCAAGGAATTTTCAGACTTGTTTCAAACGTTTGAGGGTTGACTACAGTATACAAAAGGAATTATTTTGTTTCAAAGTTTAAGTGATATAGCTATAAAAATATCTGTTAACGGTCTAAAAGTGTTTAATTCTTCTAATAATTCACAAATGGGAAGATTTGATTGACGTCGCCGGTTCCACCGAGTCAACCGGCTAAGACATTAGTGATGAGTTCTCCGTGAGGACTTCCGGTTTTTAAACAAATCAGATATCTTATCCGATTGATTAGGTGGAACCGGCGAAATCAGTCGACCTCTACAACCTTTAGTTACTGTACAATATTTCTCTCACTCACCGCGGCGACTGCGCCCTCGGCTATTTCTAAATGACACTAACTGGCTAATTATCCTCTGAACGGGACTGTGTGTAATTTATTCCTGGTATACAGAGAAATAGATTTCACTCGTTTTGCCGTATAATGACTAAGGTCACCTAAAATTGACGAACTCGCCTACCAAGGAACGGTCTCCACAACGTAACTCGGCGTACTAACAAAGACGAAACAAAAACGGGAGAAACGAAACTAGTAAAAGATCTTGCAAATATGATTTTAAATGAAGACATTTTAAAACCGCGGAAGATCCGCGAGAACCGCATAAAAGATAATCCCTGCCCCCGCCCTGAGGCTGTGGACAGGTGGTAGTGGGAATGACTTCAAGAACCAAGTAGTGGGAGGGGGCTAGGCCAGCTGAATCCTCTCTCATGTTTCGCTGCTGTCAACATAACAAAACGTCATTTGGTACACTCAAAGAATCGTCAGTTGGATTTATAAGTTTAAAGGGACATTATCGGCAAGAAAAAAATAATTTTCTGAGATCAGCCTCAGCGCCGTAACCCAGCAGTCAAATGCCATGCTGGCGGAGGTAAATCCCACGAGTTAAAAGGCAAAATATTTTAAGCGCATCGTAAACTCGCGAGTTAACGCCCTGGGCGCTTAAATTGGGATAACCTGAAACAGGGCGTTTAACGATTACCCAAGCAGCGGGCGCTTAAACCGAAAATTTGGGATGGGCGATTACCCGAGAGGTGGGCGCTTATGTGGAAATTTGCACAAAGTAGGGGATGGGCGATTACAAGCAGTGGACGCTTAAATCGAAAATTGACAAATAGTCGGGGATGGGCGATTACCCGGGCATGGGTGATAACCTGCGAGTTTACGGTATTTAACTGGTCCATCACCGCCCTGATTTCAGCAAATGTCTGTCAGACAATGGCGAAAATTAGCGATTTGTAATAAAATCACAAAAACACAATACAATTTGTTCTTTTAGAGTTCTGGTCAACGCTTATAACTTCAAGAAGTCTTTCCCATCCAACAGTAATCCCAAAAAATGCTTTGTTTGCGGCTGTAAAACCAATAATGTCCTTTGAACCCCATTTCAGCGGTTTAGCCAGACCGGAACAATAATTGTTAAATGGACTTTCTAATTAGATGGTTTAGCCAAAAGGACACCCCTCGTGTTGAAATCTATAGTTGTTCATTATAATAACTTCCGATAAACAAACTAGTTTTGTATTTTTATGAATTTAAAATGCATGGTTTATTTATAGAATCAGCTTAAAAACTTACCCGTCTATAAAAGCGTTCTTTGGGAAAGTTCTTTTCAATAGAGGAAAACATAAAACACTTTTAATGACTTAAAACGACGTAAATGAGGCAGATTATTTTCAATGCTGTCTGAACTTGAAGTCATAAATAAAGTCTAAAAGTAACAGGCTACTGGAAACAGTTAGATTGTGTTTTATGTAGACCACGGAGCGGATTTTTGCGATTCAAGGTAAAGCCTCATTTATGTTGTTCCAGAAATATAAAAAATCTTAATTCTTAATAATTAGAAAAATACCGTGCCCACGTTCCAAACCGTCGTAACCGAGTTGAAATTAGTAGCAATTTAATCCGGCTTGGTTTTCGTGTTTATTTTTCTAGAGAACTACATTTTTCTAAAAGGGATGCACATTTTGTACATTATCGGGACAGCGTTCCGTTGACGTGATACACAGTATACGCGAAAACTCAAGATCACAAAAGTTTTCGCGAAGTAGCGCCATGTATAAGCGAAGCATGTTGCTCGCCAGTGTCAGGCGCCTACGGAATGTATCCCTGCAGTTGGGATGTAACCGTAGTGCCACTCGTTGGTGTTTATGTATGTATGGTGTACCACTTTACCATGGCAGACGATTCAGGACTGAGGTGGCAGGCCCCCGCGGCGGCCACCCACATACCAGCCTGTGGGAGACTTAGTACAGACATCACGTGATCGCTGACTTATAGTAGAAGACTTATCAGTGCGATGACAAGACATGTCAATCTTAAAAAGATATCTTTGGTTGTGATCTAGTACAATGTGTCGAGAATGTCGGATAAAGAAAATTTTAAAATGCTAATTGAATGGTGCCTATTATACTTGGATTTCACCGAAAATACTGAAGACCTGAAGACGACCGCTGTTAAATAAAAGTATGAACGAATGAAACTTGTTATACACGTTGAAGTGTAAGGAGAGACATCGCATTTTCATTGTATACGCCCGAGTCGCTACAATAACTTCCAAGTTTTATCGTGTTTTTGTTTGCAGTGTCAGTTGTTTCCTATTGCTGGGTTATCAATTCCCTACTTGTTCGAGCTTATCAAATATTTGAAGCAGTTCAACAAAGTGCTCTCACAAATTGACACTGCAACGTGTTCTAGTGTCTCTCTACATAGATTTGTTGATTTTACTTAGTGATCGGTGACCTCGGAGTCTCAAACTCAAAAATGGGACTTTCTTTCTGTTTCCTAACATAGTCGAAAGCAATCTATAAAACAATTTGACAACCATCCATCGTTGGCCAAATGATGTTAAAACGATTGAAAATTCAACCAAGAATTTATATCTTGTTTCTAAAGCGCAAATTGTGACACGCACGCATATATCACTTTATGTTTATTCCCAAAGCATAACAGCAAGTCCCAAGGGATCCGTTATTATCATAACAATGGAAAGATTAATAACATTTCAGTTGCTCATAAAAGAATTCACAAATTTATAGCCAGTGGACTTTTTCACCGACGAACATCATTTGAAATTCACACACTCTCTTCTAGTAGTACGAGAGGTGTTGTGTTCTAATTTTCTCAGGGCAATAAGGTCACGTTAGCTAAGTTGAAAAGAAAGCCAGTGTTGGTGTTCGCAAAATGTTACCCATAATAAGTGATAGTGCCAGAGGCAGCGTCTGAGGTTCGAAACCAGTTGGAAACATCGATATCTCTCGGCTTAGATACCAACCCCCCGAAAGATACTGGAACTAACTACACTTACCCATTTTTTCTAAAAATCCTTCGAAGTTTTCACTGTCGCAAAGTTTCCATTTTCCATTAAAGTCGACTTCATTTCCTGGAGCCATGCTGAGTGACGCGCAGACTATGACCAAGCTCTCGTCTGGTGTGATTAATAGAGCGCGCGTTGTCTGTTGTTAATTTTTTCCCACTTTGAAAATGACCTGCTACAAAGATACTGGGAATGGTCACGTGTCTGTATAAAAACGCTCCAGGAAAAGGCAGTGAGAAAGAGGCGCACCCTTTTGACTATTATCTGGTGTTCGGTCTGAGTGAAAGCGAATATGTCAATACCGAGAAACTTACGCCCGGAGGTAATTGCTTCGCCAGTTCAATTTCCGTCGAAAACAATGATTTGCATTAAATCTTTGTTTACTTCAACTGCTATTATTTCAAAACACGGCGATGGTTAAATTTACTGTTTTTTTATGATCACGTTCAAAGAATAACTCATTACTTTTTCAAACAGCTTGCCTTTCTTTCGGTGACTAGGGTAATCGTTGAATGGTGGTGAGTTGAAAATCTGACAAGATACGATACATAAAGCGTTTCAAGTTTCCGGAACAATATCTGACGAGATGCCCTTTTACAATCTAAAATTCTTCCTTCTTGTTGATCACAGGAAAGACGTACGAGAACTCAAATTTGTTCTTTTCAGACTTTCACCATAACATGTTTGAGTGAAAGGCTGTTACCAAGGTAAACCAACCAACCAACCATCCAACCAACCATCCAAAAAATCAATCAACTAACTTTCAGAGCATGAACACAGCAATCGGGGGCAAGAGGCGTTGGCAGAGGTTAACGATCCTCACATTAGCGGTCTAAAACAAACGATGTAGCTCTTCAATAGCGGCAGTAGGCCTATAGATGATTCTCCTTGCTTCAGGACACACCGAATTTCGTCAGCTGAAAACAATAGCAGTTTATAAAAATTTCGTGAACTCCGTTCTAACATCATTTCCTTATCTTTGATTGCACGCATGACAGTCGCGTCAGTGGTCAACCGCCAGTACGGAGTACATTTTAATTACGGACGGAGACTGCGTTTCTATGCTTTTTACAGTCACCAGGTGGCGAGACCGTCTAGTCCACAAGCCGCTTCACCTAGAACTGCGACACAATATCCCATGGAAATCAACATTTCGTGAGTCCATTAAGAAATATTCAGGCAAAGGGACAATTTGCGAGAGAGGGTAGCAGGAGAAGATATCAAAAGCAGAAGCGGTCGCTTGGCATCGCTATTGACGCCCAATATTACAACGCGCTAGTGTTGACTTTTCATGTAATAAGCAATTCCATTAGTCACTGACCCCAACAGTTGTCAAAGAAATGGCATCTAAATACACGTATGGGCAACTTTGAAGTCTATTATGCTGGCTATTTCGCAACGAAATGGGTCGTTGTCTTTGCCCGGGCTTCCCCTATTTTCCCCTATAGCCGCCCATGACACCGTCGTAAGATCTTCCCCGGTGCACCAGATGTCAGTCATAACCGATCATTCCAAATTAATAAGAAACAAACCAGGCCTGTCAGTGTGGGTTGCCTTAGCACCTGATGCACCCGCTATAATTACGAGCATGACCGTTTGCCCCTAATTTCTTTCGTTCCGCTAAGTTATATATACACAGACACACACACACACACGCACGCACGCACACACACACACACACATCACCTCCGACTCCTACAGGAGTGACAAACTATGAATAAAAGCGGTGTACAATATTCAAAATACACCAATGGTACCCCATCACATTCATCTCATATTTCGAATTAAATTGTCTAATACATATTCAGTATCTTCCGACAAATTATTTAAATCGTAATGATTACAAAGTTCTTGATATGAAATTGATGAATTTCTCCTTAGATGTTAAATTTCACAGTATCCGAGTAAACACTTTCGAATGCATCAAACCATTCTTCATTAGATAAATTTTCACATTTTGACTTTTTCCTCAGATTTCATCATTCTCTAAAACCGTATGTGTTATTTTCTTTTGACGCTTTTATCAAGGGCGTGGTTTGCTCGTTCAAAGGCTTTCTTTTTGTTTTTATGTAATTTTTGTAAAGTAAATTCTGTGCTCTGTAAAGAGCGGAATGTGGCTGAGCCGACAAATTATGAACCTAAAGAGTAGCGATTGTATCTTCTCTAAACTTAAAAAATCGAGTTTATATTACAAAGTGATTATTACCGAGCATAACCTCTATGGACCCAAGCTGTGTTACACTTTCAGTAGAATCCTGTTTTCCTAAAAACAAAGACAAATGGTTCTATGTTAAAACACGACCCAATTGTTCTAGAAGATGGCGCTGCACGGTGCATAACGAAACACATGAACTTGACTGCAAACGTCCTTGGGCCGATAATTTTATCCTGTTCATAGGAATCCATTTGACGGTTTATTGAATTATTCATAAAATTTGATACTTGGCAGCAAAGTTTGGTACTTACCACTCTAGTGTTTGTGTGTTGAACTCGGGTGTCACCTGACTGACCTCCTCCTAGCTGTCAAGGTGATAACAATTAATGTTCATTTTTAAATAATAATGAGCGTCTAAATAGAACAGAGGGTAACACATTTGCGCTCTATCATTGACCAGGGCAGGTAAGGTGTCTATATAATTTAACAACTGCATTAAGCATTGTAACGACTTACGCAATCAATGTGTTCTGCAATATTCCTTGATAAACACGAAACCTGTGTACCAAAACTGCTAAACTCTCACTAAATTATCATATGGGTGATCTTATTTCTCGAAGCTTTGTTTTATTCATTGTAAAATGGGAACTCTTATGGTGTCCTCTATGTTCGGCACAAACATAGAACAAGAGTTCTAGTGACATGATACATGCGCGCACCCACTGGGGCTCGAGGGGCTCGAACAAGCCCTCCCTCCATTTGGCGAAGTGGGCAAAAGGTCCGCCTCAGAGAAACATAAACTCCGAAAAAATAGAAAACGAGACAAAGTTCACTAAAAAGGCAGGAACTGCCAAAATTTGGCGAATGCACAATTCATAGCTCTGAACGTTCGCCATGAAACTTTAGGCAAAAGGTCCACATTCTCAAAAACTCGAGCCCCCCATTTTTTAGGCTGGATGGGCGAATGTAATATAACGCAGCCGCGTTTTGAATGACGGCCGAGATCACTCGACGGAAGACGAGGGGTAAACGCTGTTTCTTGAAACGCGAGGGTAAGCCGCAGAAGCTTTATGAGCGTAACCCACACAGAAAGCAATTTTATATGTAATGACACTGAACTACCCATTGACTGCAATGTTTTTCCTTAACGCCTAGGGTTCTAAAATCCACCAGAAATGTTAATCGTTGTTTTGATGTCACATGCTAACTGGAGAATTTCAGGTCAGGTGACCGTCCACTAATAAGTTATACCGTGTCACCATCGATCTAGTCCTGTCAACACGGTACAAGTACATCGTCAACTGCATCACGCCAGTGAAGCGGTCCCCTGATGACGTCAACTAGATAATTGTCGACTTCGTCGTTTTCTTCGACGCCATCCTTGGATGTCACAGAAGGGTTCGATCATGTTGCCCCAGTATTTTAAATCTTTTTAAGTAGTTGACACAAAGCTTTTTAATTGAGACTTCACGTTTTCATTCGACACAAACAAGGAGTCCTTGAATAACTGAGATATCCCAACAAAATCCAAAGCCTTCTCAACAACACGGCCTTCATTGTCACAGAAAAATGAATGGATGAAAATTCAATCAACCCAAAAATCCATAATTGGTTCTGTTGTCTGTATAAGGCCCGTCAATAGTCCTGTGATCTGTGTGTCAGCGCCAGTGAGGAATTCACACCGAGGAAAACTGACGATGAGTACTGATGCTGAAGTTTGTGACGGCTTGCAAGCAACTCAACTGTAGCTAGAAAACAAGCGTGCGGTAGTTTTAGTGTCAGAAAACAATACCAGTGACAATGAATTAAATTTACATTAATAANCCCCCCCCGTTCATCAAGTTCAGTGTATCTCCGTTGACAATAACTCCGCACCGTTGCTGACTTGCATTCAAATTCTGTCAAATCCCATGAGGTTTATAATGTTAAGGAAACCATCAATATCATATCACGCCAGTGAGTCTTCGTTTCGATCCATTCGAGTGAGTGTATTTTAAATGAACGGAAACTGAACATCGATAATTTGAAATCATCAATGCGTATCGATTAACTTCAACCCAATGGACAAATATGTTTTTGTTTCAGTTTAAACACACCACAAACTTAATTAAAATCTTAGGGGCAACTGCACAACTGAATAATTCAGTGATACCGGTGTTATAGATAAAAAGTGCATTCCAATTTCAGTTATTTTTATGTGCATTTTTAACATTGTACTGCATTTAACAACAAAACCAGAAAAAAATGGTATCCGATGAATCATTGACTGGTGAATATGTTAGTAAGTGTGACATCACTGACAGGTGATTTTCTATTTTGTTGTGTCGCTCAACCAATTTCGTGACAACTGGGGCAAAAATAATCTCTCAACGAAAACAACGCCACTGCAGTCTCAGTCTGAAACAGGTGAGAAACTAATTTGAATATGACCACCGACGGACCCCTTTCAAGCGAGGGAAGTTTCCAAAATATGGTCGATTTGATAAGCAAGGTGAAAACCAAAGTCCTTTTTCATCATGCTGGGGACATAACCTCAGGTCAGGTGACCGTCCACTAATAAGTTATACCGTGTCACCATCGATCTAGTCCTGTCAACACGGTACAAGTACATCGTCAACTGCATCACGCCAGTGAAGTGGTCCCCTGATGACGTCAACTAGATAATTGTCGACTTCGTCGTATTCTTCGACGCCATCCTTGGATGTCACAGAAGGGTTCGATCATGTTGCCCCAGTATTTTAAATCTTTTTAAGTAGTTCACACAAAGCTTTTTAATTGAGACTTGACACAAACAAGGAGTCCTTGAATAACTGAGATATCCCAACAAAATCCAAAGCCTTCTCAACAACACGGCCTTCATTGTCACAGAAAAGTGAATGGATGAAAATTCAATCAACCCAAAAATCCATAATTGGTTCTGTTGTCTGTATAAGGCCCGTCAATAGTCCTGTGATCTGTGTGTCAGCGCCAGTGAGGAATTCACACCGAGGAAAACTGACGATGGGTACTGATGCTGAAGTTTGTGACGGCTTGCAAGCAACTCAACTGTAGCTAGAAAACAAGCGTGCGGTAGTTTTAGTGTCAGAAAACAATACCAGTGACAATGAATTAAATTTACATTAATAAAACTTAATGGTTGACACCAGGAGACCTGTTTTGTAGTGTTTGTGCGGATAATGGGTGCCTTACTTTTGACAAGGTTGAAAAATAGTATGGCCTACTATGGATTAAGTACATCCGTACTAAACTGATGATGGCATGCTCGGAAAAGAAAATTACTGGTTTGAGCGAGTATTAGACAGCACAAACCTTGAGACACTTTCTATTCTCGAATTAACATCCTCCTATCGTATGTATACGTGCATGCAACGGCTGCGAGTTCAAATGAAATCACTATACGTCCGTGAGCGGCAAAAAACGAATACTTGTCCCGGTGCATTGAGTAGACGTGGAATGTAAACTGCTAAAAAAGCAAGCGTACTATGTGTGTTTTGAACATGGAGATAAGTTAAAAATATATGTGTTCAGTCGGAAAATTTGAAATATATCTAAAGATTTTTCCTGCGATGAGAGAGCACGCTTTTAGGAAAATTTGATAGTCGAAAAACAGCCACAAATTGTTTAAGAAACATGGCTTTAATTTAAAAGGATAAGGGAACTTTTTCGGGTAATTCTTAATTGAATCTCATTGGTTTAAAGGTTAATTTAGCATGAGTACGAATTACTTGGAAAATTTCTGTACTCATGTGATCCGTCAAAAATGTTTTTGAACACTGAAAAACACCCACATTCAAAGCAGGCTCATCCGAGACAAAGACACAAAACGATGACGTTTCAAACCTATCCTCACCAAGATGAAATGATTTCCATTTCTAAACATGTCATCCAATGCGTCAGCAATACAATAAGTTTCAAAAAGTCATCACTTTTGACGGGGTGTGCCATCCCGTCAATTATGCATTGTCACGTGACCCTGATTGAAACCCGGCGTGCATTCAGTAGACGCTAGGACCTACGCCAGGACCTAGCTAAAACGTAGTCAAAGTCACGTGTTGTTATTTAAAATGCACGGCAATATCTCACGTAATCTCGCGAAGTCTTGCTTTTTAGCGAGGTCCTAGCGTTACTGAACAGGAGGCCGGTTATGGTGCTGGATTTCAGTTGATCATGGCAAAGGAAACGTTTTGTGATGAAAGCTTAGTCCGCGGGTAATTGTGAGTGAAAAGAACCTTTAACAAGCAAAAATATTTAAACTATAAATTCATGTCTTTCGTTTTCTGATTAGTGTTTTTCCTCTTAAACCGTGTTCTGTCGAGAATTTCCTACTGAACTCCTACATGTAGGCCTATGAAACATGTCAATTTTCTCAATTTCTCTAAAATTGGGAGAGAAAAATCGTATACTTACTTTTTGAAGTAGTTTATGTCATTAGTTTTTAATGTTTAAAGTGGCCCTAGTTTATCGTTGCAAAGTTGTTATGACTGAATCACAGAACCTCATTCTTAATTGAAAATCGTCAATAAACGGAGCTAATACTTGACTATCGATATATTACAGATGGTTCGTTACTGGTTTACTCGCACTTCCAAAATTCAGACCAATACAACACAACTAGGCTATATAGTAGACCTGCGGTTAAACACGGTGTTTGCTGTTCATGTTTCCTCACCTTCGGCGGGTCAAGTACTCAGGCCCCAGCCAGGGTAAGTCTGGAGGCTCAGGACAAAGTCTAATTTTTGAGCAAAGACGGCGTTTCAGACTCAGAGTTGAAATTAAACAAACCACGCAAATTTGTTAGTTTACAAGTAGCGTGACAGTCTAAAGTTAAAATCTCGATGCACGCCAGGTTTAAGCTCTAGCCAGTTATTTAGATGTAATTTCTAATCCGGCAGCTACCATTGTTTTCACAGTCGTAGACGCTTAAAAACTGCCTCTCCAATTGGTTTGCGGGCACAATGACACAGACTGTCTAGATTTTTTAAAGTTTCATACAATTTGCGTGTAAGTGATTAGGGACCTTGACAACCATTTTTGTCAGTACCCTGGCAGTGAATTCCCTCACTGCAGTCTTTTTCGCAAATCAAAACCCTGTAGTCTTTGCTTTATGGGGTGGCCACGACGGGGGAAAGAGGTTTTTGAAAATTAACCGGCAGTATTAATCAAAAGTCACTGACTCATACGTACTGTTCCAACAAGTTTGTATAGTCTTTTTGCCTTCCTAGAACAATTAACCCCAGCACTTTATGAGACTCAAAATGCAGTAGAGTTTTTCGAAAACCCACCTACCACTCAGTACAGTACCCCATCAGTTCGAGTTACCAATCACTTGGGCCACCGGCACGACAATTAAGGGCGACGGATGTGCCGTCTACAGTTGCACCTCAAGTGCCACTTTTCAACGCACATAGTGACTGGACGCAGTAGTTTTTCCGGGTGGGTGAGTCATTTTGGCACTGCAGGTCATTCAATGGGATAACAAAGAGAAGCTGGTCCTTCGTTCATTCTTTTCTCATTTTCTGCGATTCAAGATCCATGTGGGTAGGGGGCTAACCGGAGCCCCTCCCGTGGGACGCGAAAGAACGAGAGATCAGTTGTTGCAACTGTAGTAATGGATAGTAATATCCAGTGAAGGCGTGATTTTGGGTTCGTGGAGTTTCATGTGCCGGTGCGCGGAATGCATTCCAACCACAACCACCACTAGATGTCGTGGATGGTCGAAGCAGACAACTTGGCGCCCGCCTGCACGCGGCCGAACGTGTCCGTGGTCTCTAGGAACGCGACTTAGTGGTGCTGGTGGTCTATCATATACCTATACTATCATAGCAGGTCCGCGGTTTAGATCGACTTAAATTTGTGGTGCTGGTTGCAACTTCGTATCAAAATGATTGTTGTAAGTGATAGACAGTGCTGGACATGTTACTCGGGTAGGGCAAAGTGGACCAAATTATAATTTATAGACAGTAGACAAGTAGTCAGTCAGTGAGTAGCCTACCACTGGCTCTGGAACTGTCTCAGTCTGAACTGCCGGCCAGCCAACGGGATCTACTAGATTCAATATCAACCCTTTTACTCAGCTACCCGAGTCGTAGGCACCTACATCACCCTGAATTTCAGGGCGCGATGTAGCTGCCTACGACTCGGCATTTCACCGCAGCGGCGCAGGCCAACAGCACCCCTGACACACCCTCTCGCGACACAATCTTACTCTTAGTGTGTACAGTTTCAGTTTTTCAACGGTCGGCCGGGTGCCCCACATGCTCGTTGGTGGGGCCCACCAACGAGCTTGAACCATGTGCATGGAGCCCCTCCTGTGGGAGAACGCGAGATCAGTTGTTGCAACTGTAGTAATATCCAGCGAAGGCGCGTCAGTGATTTTGGGTTCGTGGAGTTTCATGTGCCGGTGCGCGGAATGCATTCCAACCACAACCACCACTAGAAGTCGTGGATGGTCGAAGCAGACAACTTGGCGCCCGTCTATAATTTAGTACACCAACGACGTTACTTCATGGTTTTGTTGGTTGCCTATACTAATGGGTAATTTGCCAACTGGCAGCTGTCGATAATTTTGACTGAAAATTACTGAAAAATGGAAAGGAGTAGAAATAAGAAAGCCCACAAGTTCAGTCTTCTAGGCCTTAGTCAACTTTGTCCTTTTTGATGTTCTTTGATCCTTGGAATTTAGGTGGTCACCAGGGTATTACTAGTAGGAAGGCAAAAATTATTGGGTGGGCACAAACAAATCCCCCCGTTCTCCGCGTGATACCTCCATCCTCCAATACCGAACCCCCCACGTCTGCCATTGGGGGCAATCCCGGGGATGCAGCCATTAGGATGTGCCGGAGTAACCGTAAACCAACAATGTCTCACGGAGAGTAAGAATGGGCCATAGGGCCATGCAGTGCACTGACAGTAGCTGGAAGCCGTCTCAGGAAACTGTAGCTGAGATCTAACAGGCGAGTGTGAATATAGGAAATTCTATGAACTAGGCTAGTTGCTTGTCAGATCAGCTATCGTTCACTTGAGACAGGCAGCGTAGCTCGTACCTACCTGTATTCGTCTTTGCTGGCTCTAAGGTCAGGATTCATCATGATGATTCAGTTTTGGGAAAACTTCATTTTATTATGGTCATTCTCTGAAAGAATTTCTTGAAAAGGTGAGGTCTCGAGGTCCCTGGTATAGTGCCTTTGGGGATGTTTCAAAATCCCTTGTTGAAACACGGCCAGTAGTTTGGTTTCTGGTGACTGATACAGAGTGTGTCGTGAAAATCTATACACTTCAATGCTTGGAGTTCAAATTCAGTTCCCGTGGATTGCTTAAGATTGTGCGCGGGCTTACTGCATGGTTACACCAAGTTATTTTTAGCATAGGTGCGTCAGTCATGGTGTGCTCCATCTTTGTAATGTGCATGGAAATGGCATGCAAGCAATTCTGAGTTTTTAAGAAGAAAATTAATGGAATTCAAGAATAAAACGAAAAAATAGAGCAACAGTTGTCCGCTATCCCTAGTCAGAGATGGGCCTCTGGAAAAATGTAATTTTGCAGCAAAATTGTCTTATTCAATTTAAAAATCCAGTGAAGTAATACACACCGAAAAAGATTCGCTTTACAAATTTTTATGATTTTTTGAAATACATGCATGAATGATTTAGTGTACGTTTTTAAGTGCATTTAGACGGCCTATGCTGCAAAAATGGAGATCCGGCCTAACAACAATATCCTGGCCAGAGCCCTCAAAGGATAAACCATGCACTGATACTGATTTGTCAAATGTTCTCTTGAATTTTCTCTCATCTCCGTGTTTCAGTCTTTCTTTTCTGGACTGTCCCTGGCCCCACGCCTATATCAGTTGCCACCCTGATGCCTGCAATTTTTTTTAAGGGGGTGTGCGTCCCCCCGGCCCCGCCGCTTCTTACGGTTCTGGTGGTTACATGTTAAAAATTACTGGTTTACCCGAGAACGACGTTTGTACTGTTTACCTTTTAGGTGTTTAGTTTTCACTGCATGATGATTCATGTTCTAAGCTAATTAAAATAAAGAAACATATGTACTTAGGAACCCTACATAGTATAATATAGATGGTATTGTACGTATGACATCGTTTGATGAACCGCTAATTTGTTTTCTTGTGTTTAAATTTGACCTGAAATGCTAACAGTCAAATAAAACTTGATCTTGCTATCAATACCATAATTTTTCTAAAAACTAGTATTTCCTTTTTGCTAAATATTATGGTCATGTGACCCAATTAATAGCAGATTGATTTAAAGTCAAAATTTAAATTCTACAGGCTTTTCTACTTTCAGAAAATATATACTTTTGTGGTTTTGTAGACTTGTTGATAATGGGATGCCAGGTATCTGAAAATCGTCCCTATTTTTTGACTGCATAAATTAGACGTTCAGAAAGAGCGAAATTGCACGGTAGGTGTTTAGAATGTCAAGAGCAGCTACATAAGATGATTAAAAGTGAATTCAAGTGATCCACAAAGCATAACAGCTCTTTAGGGGGCCCAGGGGCGAATCCAGGATTTTGAGTTGGGAAGGGGGTTAGGACAGAATAGTAGCCAGGATTTTGCCCGTCAGACATTCGCAACCCCGAACTGCCAAACGGAATCTAGGTGAATTTCCTCTCTAAATCCGCGACTGGGGCCCACTAGCACTTCTCAAGGAAAACGTTGAGTGTCTTTTAATGTTTCAAACATTTGGTGTAGGCATTTGCCCCTTTCCCCCCACGTACCACAACTATTGAGTTAAATGATGCAAGGATTGTGATGACGCTAGTGAATGGTGAAAGCTAAGATGAAACGAATGTCACAGTTTTTGTCATCTGCTTCAGTTTGATTCTCTTTGTTGACAAGATGATCTGGAATGAACAGGGCACACCGTTTGATTAATTGGTGTTGAATTTCATTCTTTTCCATTATGAACAACTTTTTTCATGATCTGTTAATGAAAACCTTTTATTTTCATAACTATATTTAATGAGTTATAATATTGCAAATTTCTTATTATTTTCTTTTTTAACAGGAATTAAATGTGGTGGGTGTCAACATTGGTTGGGTTGCACTCAACTGTCTCTGCCCCCACTCCACCTGTGACATTAATGCAACTGCAAGTGCAAAAACTTCATATTCAAATATCACAAACAAACCGTTCTAGCTATAAAGTTTAGTTTCATTTGAAGTTAATTTTTATTGAGAAATTGTCGAAATGAAACTCCACTTGTACGCCAGTTTAACGTGGAATTTTTGGAATTCATTAAACTTTGTGATTTAGTTTCTTATGGATCGTCAATGTTTGTGAAAGCACGTCTGTGGGAAAGTCGTCCAGGCAACAAAAAGGCCAAACAGTACACACAAACTGCCACAAGACCTGGAAGACGTAATACAATCAGTTACATGATCAAACACACTCACCACTCTGCTGTTTTATTCCAAAATAAATGCTTACCTGTCTAGACGAGTTCAAGCACAGAAATTAGGTAAATTTAGTATTGAACAATTTCCATTACTAATTGATGCGATTCTTTACTGGCCAGCATTTTTTATCTGTTTCACACAGGTGTCCAAAATTTCCAAGAAATACAATAATGATAATAAAACTTAAGGAAGCTAAGACAAAAGGTGACATCTAAATTAAGTACCGAGTGATGATCTTGAACAACTTTTCCATGGACCTTTGTCCGAGTTGAGCTGAAATTTTCGTAACTTAAGCAGGCCCAACTTCTGCGTAGCAAGACTTTTCAGCATGTGTATCCTTTCAGAACCTGTCTGTGCTGTGTGATTTGCAATGTCACACCCCAGCCCAAGAATCAGCCTCATTCAAGAGGCCATTCTGGAGAGAGCGGATCTTGCTAGCTATGAAGGCCAGGGCTTTGGTTATAGCCTTACGACACGAACGGATAACCGCAATCGCAATAGTGCCATGTCGGGGGACAGCATGTCAATGGATCAGCAAGCCTTGCTGGCCGTGAGAGAAACTAGTGTTGAGAGTGAACAGTCAGTGGACGTGGTTGACCATGCATTGTCTACAAAGGTAATTATATATCACCTGTTTCCTGCATGGTCTTTGCTAGCTTAGCGGTCAGAGTCCCGGGCTAGTATTTGTTAAACTCTTTATTTGATTCCTTGTTTAGAACAGGCAAGTTTTTCCAAAAAATACGGTGTTTTCCAGAGTGAATCACCTGGTATTTACTTCAATGTGCATGGGGATGATTTAAAGGAATATGAAAGGGAACGATAAAACTGAACAATCTTATTGCATTTAGTCAGTGCTTGTGCTTATAAAATGAAATTCGCTGGAATTTTTATTATTGTTATTGTTTTTATCTACTGACCAGTTGGCAGGATTGGACATCAAAATATTTTTGATTTTCAATCAGTCTGATGCATAACTCAATTCCATTGTGAGAGGCCGTCCCAAGTAGCCTACGTCAAAATTCCAGAGCAAACTATAAGTCTTCGTTCAGTGAATTGCGAAACGTTTGTTTACCGTCATTTTTTCACTGTCTTGATGAACAAGCTTAATAGCGTTCCAGTTTATAGTCCTTTAACAGCCTAAGATTGTTACAGCCATTTTGGATTATGGACCAGGTAGGCTGTCACTCAGGTGGCCAGGTCTGTAGACAGTGTTCTCCACAATAAAAATTCCAAACTCGTCACAAATGTTCATCTGTGTTCTATCTTAGTAGCAAACACTCCCTACAGAGTGCAGACATTGCTCATCGAAGATCATAGCTGTGGTCGCTGTTCAGGCCAGGCTTTTCTCGCAGGATCTCTACTGCTTCTTTGACCTCCCTACCCCCAAATTTTTTCTTTCATGCAATCACTACCACATTCTCAGGAGAGATCACATGTAAAGTGCTGACACAGCTGTACTCTTTTTTTCACCGAGACATTCGAAAATGAATATTTTAGTCTACTTTGATTTGTGTTGCAGTTTATTTTAAGAGGCTTTGAAAAAAAACAAGGGAAGGGATTCTTCTTAAGCTTCAACATAATTCTGTGAGTTTTGCTTAACCTTGTGTTTTAAAGACATGGTAAAAAATTCCAATTTGGGGCAATCTATAAAATTTGGGACTCTGAAATTCAAGTTAAAATTTCAAACTGCCAATATTGCCAATTTTTAAAATTTGATATGAGGTCCAACCTTGAGGAAAATTATTAATTTTTCACTATAATAAACTGGAAATATTTTACCGTAATGGTGGCATGCCAAACAAGTGAGTAACTTAGATATTAACAGTAAAATACTATATTTAAACTCATTAAAAGCGTGTNACGAGTTCAAGCACAGAAATTAGGTAAATTTAGTATTGAACAATTTCCATTACTAATTGATGCGATTCTTTACTGGCCAGCATTTTTTATTTATTTCACACAGGTGTCCAAAATTTCCAAGAAATACAATAATGATAATAAAACTTAAGGAAGCTAAGACAAAAGGTGACATCTAAATTAAGTACCGAGTGATGATCTTGAACAACTTTTCCATGGACCTTTGTCCGAGTTGAGCTGAAATTTTCGTAACTTAAGCAGGCCCAACTTCTGCGTAGCAAGACTTTTCAGCGTGTGTATCTTTTCAGAACCTATCTGTGCTGTGTGATTCGCAATGTCACACCCCAGCCCAAGAATCAGCCTCATTCAAGAGGCCATTCTGGAGAGAGCGGATCTTGCTAGCTATGAAGGCCAGGGCTTTGGTTATAGCCTTACGACACGGACAGATAACCGCAATCGTAATAGTGCCATGTCGGGGGACAGCATGTCAATGGATCAGCAAGCCTTGCTGGCCGTGAGAGAAACTAGTGTTGAGAGTGAACAGTCAGTGGACGTGGTTGACCAGGCATTGTCTACAAAGGTATATCACCTGTTTCCTGCACGGTCTTGCTAGCTTAGCGGTCAGAGTCCCGGGCTAGTATTTGTTAAACTCTTTATTTGATTCCTTGTTTAGAACAGGCAAGTTTTACCAAAAAATACGGTGTTTTCCAGAGTGAATCACCTGGTATTTACTTCAATGTGCATGGGGATGATTTAAAGGAATATGAAAGGGAATGATAAAACTTTGAACAATCTTATTGCATTTAGTCCGTGCTTGTGCTTTTAAAATGAAATTCGCTGGAATTTTTATTATTGTTATTGTTTTTATCTACTGACCAGTTGGCATGATTGGACATCAAAATATTTTTGATTTTCAATCAATCTGATGCATAACTCAATTCCATTGTGAGAGGCCGTTTCACTATAATAAACTGGAAATATTTTACCGTAATGGTGGCATGCCAAACAAGTGAGTAATTTAGATATTAACAGTAAAATACTATTTTTAAACCCATTAAAAGCGTGTGCTGAATTATTTGCCGAAGAATGTTGCGTCACTGTTTTTTGTAATGTTAAAGCTGCATCTGGTATGTGCTTAGTACATTTAACAGTTATTTGGTATGTGGTTCTTGCGCCGTGCGTTTCTTTATCAATAGGCATGTCTATATCCTCTGCCACAGCGCCACCTATATGGAAATGTGGCCCTCTGGAATGATGATGAAGTACACATGGAATTCCATGTGTGGGCATCAGTGCGCATGTCTTGGTTTAGATTTGTGTTGTCGTATATGATTGGGGACTTAGCCGGAAAAATAGAGTGAATAGTTTTGTGTTTTGACACATTTTATGGTCTTGAATGTGCAAAGAAATGCAAACTTCTGTGTAATTCATCGATTCAGTTTGTTCTCATAGTTGAAGCAAAGCAAGCCACTAGAGGCATTTCTCAATAGGTGGAGCAGTATACTGATCTATTTTTCAACCCCCAGGTCCCTCGATGCCTTGATTTTGTAATCAAATATTGTCCCCATTCCTCTATGAAGTTCCCTTCATCAAGCCCAAAAATTCCCCTCCTAGCAAACTTAGAATCACTTCCTGAACAGACATTTTGGACTACTGACTTTGCTGATGAGAGGTCAGGTGACTGTCGGGATGTTAGAATGTTACTTTCTTATGAATTTTACTTCGTTCTCATACAAGATCAGTCCACAGTGCTGCCTCTCATAGTACTGGGAAATGATATGCGCCCATCCTAAATGAGACAGTTACAACAAGTACGCTTTGCCTGTGACCTGAGTTGGTATTGGAAATATATTCCTAAAATGGTATGGAATATTAAGAGACCAAGTTTGTGAGAGTAAAAGCCGTAATTTGATTTTACTTATTTGAGCCAGCTCAACAGGGTGAGATGTAGCTTTAAATTACAATTGGTGGTCGCTAATTGTTTGGAATTTGCGATTTCAGGTCCATCTCATTAACACTGAATGGGACTTAATCATGTTGAAATGACTTAGTTGATATTTGTAGGGTGCTATGATAAGGTGCTACCGTATACTGATCCCGTATTTTCTAATGAACATTGAAGTTTTTCGGTTGTCAAAATCTTTTAATGCTAAAATATCAAGATATGTGCTACTTTTGTTTTGTGATAACTGTACAGTACAGTGATGTCAAATTTCCCAAGCTTTTGACAAAATAGAATTCCATGTGTCCACCCTATTGTGTGGTGTATTAAAGAGAATTTATTGACCACGACTGTACTACTCTGACCCCTGGTGGTAGATTAGTTTACTTATGATTACACCTGGACTTTTGGACATACACACATTCATTAAATGGTTATTGTGGTGTTTTGCACTTCATAAATATTGAAGCTGTTGCAACCATAACTGCACATTTCGTGTTACCAAATTACTTGATTTTTGTGCAAATGACTGTTTAGTTTGATTTATCGTTGCCATTAACGATTGGCGTATGTCTTGTTAGTCAATTTCCTTGTGAATCAATCAATTGTCCCTTGATTAAATTATAAAGTTTATTGTTCATAGAAACTAACGACACGCTCCATAAAACAGCGCTGCATGTCAATGCTACGCGATAACACACTCTTCCATTTTTGCGACTTGAGTTAATTTTTGTTGAATTACTATGATCACTGTCATGTTTTGTGGCTTGGATTCAGCGTACTTTAAAAGAAAATATCGTAGTTCTTGTTTAATTGACATTAATCGAGGTTGTGTATGCACAACTGATTTGATTTAACGAGAGTTCATCAGCTTTGGATGAAAAGCATATGTATGAGTCGACGGCTTAGAACTGTTTTGGATTGAATAATCTCGGAGGTTATTTCCAATGCTGGTAACAAGTGGATCTGTGCTTTTGCTGCCATGGCATTCAATATCTTTCAGGTTGTAATTTTATTTCACTTATTTGTATTTGATAGGTAGAATATCTGTCCTCGAAAAATTCTGGAAAACGCAGTGACCATGAACTTCAAAGTTGGAATGGTTAACATGTTTCTTTCAGTTTCTGCTCAACTAACGTTCTAGTTTTAACTTAAACAGTGCAATGAAAAGTCCGCAGTATTTGTGTAATAGGAATCGGTTTGCTTTTGCTATCAAGATTTCATCTCATTTTTGTAATTCAAGTTGATTTTTCATTGATTTTATTAGATGCCTTTAATTTCACGTCTTGTGAAAGCCAAACCAAAGCACAACGAATAACATCTCACACTGGGGATGACTCTAGACTGTATAGGGTGTCAAAAGTGATGACGATTTTAATGAGACTGCTCATCTGACACCTGTGTTAGGTTCTGCTAGAATGCTTTCTTAGGGTTTTGTTCAATTTGATCCTAAACCATCGGTAACTGGAAATCAGAAGGATTTGTCATTACTTATCAACTGTAAAATGTTTCAGTTTCAGACAATAGTGATTGTTTCAAGGGCCATTTTCCCATTTTTCATGTCTCACTAAGTTGCTGCAAATACTAAAGAAATGGCTAGAGGAGATGTACTGTGCAAATTATGCTGATAATCAGAACTAAAATTGTGTATTGATGAATTTCATAATCTACCATATATCCCACTTTTCCACTTCGCTGTACACCATAGTCGTGAAAGTTGAAAGAAGGTTGTTCCAAACCCGCCTTCCATTAAGGTTTTGAAGGACTCCAGAAAAAAACGTCCAATGTTGGCTAAATTCGGAACATCGTATCTCAGAAATGGGTAATTAGATTCACATAAAAGTTTCAGGTACTATGGTTTTACTTCGGGAGCAAGTTTTCGGTTATACAGAATTTGTTAAACGCACGACACTTTTCATTGTTCACAGTCTTTATTCCGTAACGTTCGTACTTTCGAAACAAAACTCTACTCTCAACTGAACATAGATACAGTAACTGACCTAGAGACATAATTAAAAGACACACGATATTTGGAAACATACTTGTTTCATTCTCAAGTGAAGATAAAATGACGCAGTAATGCCATCACAGAGTACAAGGTGATGACACTGCCAGATTATTGTTGCTTGAAACTGAGCTTGGTAAATTGGCTTGTCATGGCCAAGTCCGGTCATTTTATGCGGCCAGCATTTGTCTCCAGCTATATTCACCTATCCTTTCTAAGCTCCGTAAATACTTCTTGTTTGAGTGGGGAACAAGTTGAGATCAGCTTGTATAGCAGTGCATTGACTGGAGCTGTATCTAGACGGGTAGTTTACCCCAGGGGCAACTAGTACCCCTCCCTGGTACTGCTGAGTGTGCACAGGACAAACCTACCACTGGTGTCTAAGTGCCTCCGTATCACCAAAGTGAGTGCACTTGCCTGGCTGCTCTAGCCCATAGCTGATGTTTACTGCCTACCATGTCTGTTGTGACACCCCTTGTGTTCACGTGGGCACTTGCATTGGGGATAGTTGATCGGGTGCAACTTGTCGCACCTCGAAGTGGTGGGGTAAGTTGACAAGTCGCACCAGGTTGTTCACTCAGTCAGTTGTGCCTGATCACCTTGTTCCACTTGGAAATTGAGCGGGGGCAAATGTCAGTCTTGACTCAACTTAGAGTGGCAATAAACCCTCCTTCTGTAAAAATAACTTTTGATTTAGGACACTTACTGTTTTAAATGTTCTATATTCAGATTAGAGAGGATTCTTGTGCTTGAGAACTAACAGTTTGATATTCAAGTTCTTTTTTGATGGCCAAAGGTAGGTTTTAGCCACTTTAAACCAAACATCCTAATTTCTTTAATGGGAGTCAATAGCAACATTAGGAGAGGTGAAAAGTTCATTGTTGTTGACGATGAAACAACTACAGTTAAGTCTCACCAAAGCATGGTGGACAAGTGAAATTTTAGTTTTTCATTTTTTGTAAATATATTGGTGGCGGAAAATGATTGTTTTTTAGGTTTCATATTTTGTAACATAACTGCCTTCAGATGTTGTTTTGACCAATAGTGGATATTCCTGACATTGTGAGAACGCTTTGAAAAAAGAAAAAAGACCAGTTTTTAGTATTTGTCTGAAATTGGCGAGATTCTGCTGTATAAATTACTGTAGTTAATAGTGATGAAACCATAAAACTGCTGAATGTAAATATCTAAAATAAATTTTAGTTAATGAGTTCGGTCAAAAAGTCACATCCCTCGATCAATTAGAATGAGCATGTATGGTATGTTGAACTGCATTATGACTAAAATCATTTTTTTGGTTTCCAAACAATTTCCCCAACACGCGAGGCAGCTAATTAAAATGTGACAACTAGTCATTCTTACTAGCATACTCAGAGTAAAATTTGATTTAGATCTCCATCACTCTTGTTCGTCCATTCCTGTTTCACAATCTTTTCTCCAATCTAGTGTTGCAAGTTCATTGGGATTTTCAAGTCTTACTCAGGTACATTTTTAGCCTGCCTTTACTTTTGGACTTCACTGTACAGACACAGAGCTATGTAAATTTGGTTAACCTACAGGGTACCTTTCCTTCTATGGGATTTTATGTTATTTACACGTTTTTGTACACTTATTTGTTTGATTTGATAATCAAATTGACTCAGTAGTTTTATTTCTTTGTTTGTTTTTACTTGTGAATTGATGGTTGAACATGGGGACACTGCCATTTATCTTTTTGGTTGTAGTTCACTGCATCCTGCAGGTGTCTTTTTGACTGTAATTTACTGTACCCTGCTGGCGTAGTCGAGCACTATTCTTTGAAAACCAGTATAGCTTTTATTCAAGCAGTTGCATTTTAATAGTGAGCCTCTGTTTAGGTTTAAAAACAATGCATTTGAGCCATCAATGCTACGAGGCATGCAAAAAATCATGCTTTGCACGGTGATTAAACTCAGAATGCATTGTTTTTAAAACCTAAAAAGAGGCTCACTTTTAAAATGGTGACTGATTAAGGTGTATAGTCATTGTTTTGTAAGTGTAATTTTTGAAGTATAAATTCCAACAACGCCCTCTGATGCTCAGTCTCTCAGATAATACAATTAAGTTGCTTGTGTTCATTGATGAGTAACATCTGCGTTATTTCATTTCTCCATTTGGAGTGTGACCTCGCGGAGCACTTTTCAGGTACATTTTCTTATCACACCTCAGTGACAGGTTTGTGTATTTACTCATATGTCTACAAAATTGTACATTTTAACTCGGTAAAAGTATTATATTTACTGAAAGTAGAAAGCCTGCAGAATTTTGTTTCTGATGTTTTACCTGTTTTACCAAGCTTTTAACAATTGAGTGGTATCATGATGTCGTTTTATTAAAATTTAACAAAAAAGAATTAAAAAAGGTATTTTGATAGCGGTACAATCGTACCAATTACACGATCAAAGTTTATTGAAATAAAATTTAAAGTGAGAGCTCAAAAATGCTGTTACAATCTTCTTAAATATCACTTAATTTTCGGTTTATGCAACTTTAAATAATTTTTTCATGAAAGTCATAAACGTCTTTTTTTTATAGCTCCTCGTGGAAAAATCTTCCAGTTTGTTGCGAGGGGCTGTGATTTTCATGAAAAAATTCAAAAAATGCACAAGGCAAAACAAAATAATTTAGAAAACAAACAGCATTTTTGAGATTTTATCCTAAACATTTACATTATTAAACAAAATTTGCTTTTGTTATTGATACTATAGTTTTGCTATCAATGAGCCTTTCTTTTTCATATATTTGCTACAAAGACATGGTTATGTGACACAATTAAAGCCAAAAATCAAATTTTACAGGCTTTCTAATTTCAGAAAATATTTTGTTTCAATGAGTGACATTCTATAGTTTTGCATGTTGATTTGCTAAATATACAGACTTGGCGATGACATCCTACATAACTTCTATGCTTAAAGGAGAAGGCAACATTTTTCATGTCAATTTTAGTAAAAGTACGGTTCGTTAATTATCCCAGACATTTGTTTCAGTTAATAATGGCTTCCCATAATTTTATTAATTAGTCGTACCTTACTCAGGAAGTGACGTTTAAGGGGTTAAGAATTTCCCGTTTTTTGTTTTCTTATAGTCTGACTGTGACCTGTCGAGTCAGTCATTGTTTTACCTCGGTTTTGATAAGTTAAGTTGTCGTTTACATTTGTTTACAAGTCGGTCAACATGCCGCACGGTTGCTGCATACTGCGGCGTACTCATTATTGTCTTGCGCACTTTGGGTATGCCATTACGCCGCTTTCCGAAAGATGACACGCTCCGCCGTACGTGGCCCATTCGACGGTGAAGAACGCAGGGTAATACTGTCCACACAACGTGCAAAGCAGTGGAGAATTACCGAGTGTGTGGCAAGCATTTTCTGCTGTTGGATTACGAAAGAGATATGTACGCGGAATTGATGAAGGTTCCTGCAAAACAACGTCTGAAGAAGGGTGCCATACTGTCACTGTTGATTCCTGATAATGCCCCTTCGCCACCCCCGAGAAGTGCAGTTTTGAAGCTAGTTGCCTCGCGAGCTGTGGCCTCTACAGTGACTAGAGGCACTTCACCTACTATCGCCCGTGCCTCCAAACGTACTCCAGAGCGTACAATTCCGGGAACTAGCAGTGATTTGCCCTGTGCTGGTGTTGTCTCCAGCCCAGAGCCTGTAAATCACAGTCCCAATATTTTACTATGTGATCCCACCAAAACAGTTCCAAATCTTGTATTGTAGACCAGTTTTAAGGTTTGGTTACTATTTGAATTATGACATGTCAAAATCAACACTGAATTCTGACTATATTAAAAGCAGCACAGGTGTGCTTTACAAATACGATGTTTTGACATGTTTCAGTAAACAATTATGGGTTTATATCAAAACAATCCATATCATAGTCAATTCCATAAATGTAACATTTTAAAATTTGGCTGTCTATTTCTGACCACTCATGAAATGTCAATATTTTTTGTTGGTCAAGCCTAAAAGTTTTGCAAATTTCCCAAAGCACGTTACCGTCCCACCTCTCCCTCCCCCCTCCGATGCTCTGAAAATGAGGTTGTTGTAACAGTGCCGTAATTCTTGGTTCTTGATATTTTGAGTTAGATTGAAATCTCGACTATTACTACTGTTTATACATCAATGTGCATATTTAGAGCCATGTGCTTGTATAATCCCAAATAACGTATTATGTGCGCTTGTAACTGCTAATACAGCTTAAGAAGTTTTTGCCAGGAGAGAGCAAGTGCTAGAAGGCTGTTATGGATTTTTGTTAATGCTTTTATGTAATGTTGACTTGTAAATAGCCATCACATCTATTCTGGAAGTATTTAGACTTCTATCGCTTGAGAAATCATGTCAATGTTTGTAAATATTATTGTGGTTATCTTCGTCTTTGCCATTAAAACTGATTGCAAATCTCCTTATGTTCCCAAACAGTCTTAAGGTACACTGATATGAAATTCAACCTCTTAATTCAAATTGATTTATTGTGAACTGGTGGTTTCCCTTGGGGGTACCTCGGAGTGTGTTTTTGATGTCTGCTGCAGATAATTTAGTGTAACCACCCACAAACACGAAAATGGACCCATTGGCAGGGAGCTTCTGCGGCAAAGTCACCCTTATTGGCAAGGTTTTGTTCCGAAAACTTCAGTTTTTTCCTTAATGTGGCCCTTTTGTTGGGATTCTTGGACAGCTGGGCTTTTAACCCATTGAATCAAGGAGGAAACCAAGAACTAAAATAATCATGACACCGATGCTTATTACATTAAGGTATGTAGATTGCCCATAAGGAGATCTGTTTATGTACCAAATTTGAGAAGTTTCAGTCAAGGGAGCTCTAACTCCGGAAGCATAATTCGAAAAATGGCTGTCACAGCGTCAGATTTCGCCCAAGGCCAAATGTCCTCGGGCTATTGACTGGGAAAACACTGTACGTAAATTTCAAGTCGATCAGATGAAAACTGCGATCTCTAGCACAGATATGATAAAGTGCAGCTGTAATTAACTAGTCAACAAAAGAACAGTCGTCTGAGCAGTAAATCACGAATGTCGCAAGAATTGTAAGTCGTTGGATGAAACGGGTTTCACAGTGCTGATGGCGCTTGAAAAGATTTATCCACATACCACATTTCAGACCGATACGTCAAGAGATGCCGAAGATACGGTGAAAAACCTAAGTTATTTTGAGACCAGTCCTCGGAAAATCTCAAATAACTCAAGTATGGTAAGAACTATAGAAAAACGAATGCAACAATTGCATTAGCCCTTGAAGTGATCTATCCACAGGAAGTAAAATCGGAAAAATCCAACCAGAAACAGTGGAGCTATGGTGCCACAGCGCCATCTTGTATCCGATTTCAACCAATGACAATAGGCTCCAAGCCATTCACGAAACACATGCTGTGTGTAAATTTCACGTTGATCCAATAAGAATTGCGATCTGTAGCACGTGAACAAAGAAACAAAACCAATAAAAGTGCAGCCAAAATCAGACAAAGGAACAGCATCGTCAGAAAATCCTGAAAAGTTCAAAAAAAGATGCTCTAGGGAAAATGGTAAACATCTTCTACAAGCCGGTTCACAACTCAATCAATCAAAGTAGTTTCACAAAATTTCACAAAAGTTGCGAAAAATTTCAATTTTTGCATTTTTTGTAAATTGAAAGTCAAATAACTAAAAAACGTTAAGTTTGAGAAAAATTGTTGCCATTCATTCGAAAGGGTATACCTTAAAGAATTGGCATGCAAAAACTCATGTCATTATGCCCTTCCTGTTCAAAATGGCACCACGGCATGATTGAAAAGTGATGAAAATACGTCAGTTTCGCCATTTTGAAAACAACTTCCGGTTACGTAGCACTTGATTATAGGTACTCACAGGAAACAGTTGGTTCTACAATGCGCCCTCTTACAGGACAAAACGTTTTTATCCCGAAATCGAGGTGCCCAAACACAATGACCGGAAGTAAATGATTTACGGCACGTATGTAGTACACGTCTGCTGTAATAATCGTACAGATTCTCAGCCGTGTACGTAAAAAATATGAGCATTTGAATCTGAATTCCAAAACAAAATGGCTGCCACATCCGCCTTCTTGAATCCAATTGTGTGATGAAACATGTTAGGCTTTGAGCCATGCATTCACGAGACACATGTTGTGTGTAAATTTTGGGTTGATCCATTAAGAATTGCGATCTGCTACGTGCAAACAGGAAAGAAGGAAAGCTGAAAGCACTCAGAAAGCAACACACTTGGAGAAATCTCAGTTCACTAAGTAAAAAAAAAAACAAATTTTATGAAAAAGCAACATACTTGGAGAAATTTCATTTCACCAAGTAATAATATTGAAAACACATGTTTACATTATAAGTGAACCTTTTGTAGAGTTTTGGTCTCTTATAGTGAACTCTGTTGGAAAGAATTTTGCCGGAAATGCACTTCTTAGCAGGAAAACTATGGGTTTTAAAGAGTCACCCTGCTGAGCTCTCCCCATTTCAATTTCACACTGGCAGTAACCCAGTTGAAGCTCCCTGGGGTGTTTATCTTGGTCATTTCAGGCTGGTGTAATTTGATTATGTAACTGGTGTCTGGCCCTAGGGATGGTTTGCTGCTCAAATACTGGATTCTTGTAAACACTGAGGGTAAATTTGTCTGGGAAATTATTACCTACCTGTTGGCAATTTATGCTGAGTTGCTAGAAAGTCTGGCCACAAAAGCCTTGTTTGTTGAAGGTTAAAACACATTTTTTGTAGGAGCTGAAGTGTGAATATAAAATGGATGACCATCAGCTGTGTTGCCGTCTGAACATCAAAAAAAAACACGAACCATGAAATTAATCGAGCCTGGACTTGACTCTTCTTTGTAGCATCTGGTTTCACCCATCAACATAAACTGACATGGTACCAATGCAAATGAATAGAATTGAGCCCTAATCATGTTTGGAAGAGCTGCCTGGCATTCCATATATTCAGATGATGAATTTTAGCACTTTTCTTTACTTGCTGATACCTTGAATGGTCTGTTAGGGTGTGAAATTAATTTTCTAAAATTTTCACTTGGAAACGTTGATGTGGATGGCGTTAACTAGCTAAAAAGCTTATAATTTCTCAAATTGCGTGGAAAACAGAGAATTAGTTTGATGAAATGTTTGGCCTTGGATTGCCACATGTCCGATTCAATAAAAACGCATTGTATGATTGACATAGTTTTCAAACTGGTAACATGTTTCTCAGCTGAGTGCATGGAAACTCAAAGCAGAAAAAATTCCAGAACTAATATTTTCTCTTCAAGAATTAAAATCTAGAGGACCAAAAAAACAACTTAAAACTAGAATTTTTCACAACAGGACTTGTAATTCGTCACGTCATGACCAAAATTCAAAATGTCAGTATCCAAAATTATTGTGCCAGGACAGAAATTATATCATGCCAGGACAGAAAATTTTCAGGCCTGGAGATCACATGACCATCCACTATCCAACAATGACGATCCATTGTATCTCTTTAATACTCAGTCGTATTCAAGTCTAATGTGTCCAAAGGCCAAGTGTACATGGGCTTCAGTTGTTAAGTGTGGAAGATTTAAAAGAAATTCAACTGTCACTGTCATCGACAAGACACTGGTTGAACGCTTAGCCCTTATGCACCTTATAGCGACGTTATCACTTCCAAGAAACCACGTGACCATCCACAAGATGGTGACGTGGTCTCTTGGCATGAAAATTTTCTGGTGTAATAAATTTTTGGTTCTGGCGTGTTTAATTTTGGTCCTGAAGTATTAAATTTTTGGTCCTGAATTAAATTTTTGGTCCTGAAGAATTAAATTTTCGGTCCTGAAGGATTAAATGTTCGGTGCTGATGCTATGAAATTCTTGGTCCTTGTGTGTTAAATTTTGGTCTGAAACCCATTTCTGGTCCCAATGGTAGATTCGGATTGGACACCCACTGCAGGTACCAGAGTAAGAAATCTTTGTCTTATAGATAAAAAGTATGTTGAAATGCTTATTCCCAAGATACTGATGTTGTTGAACTTAAATATGATAATGAAAAGGCACACAATAAAAATGTGTTTGCATGCATAACAGGTGTCAGAGTATTTTTCGCAGTGCCTCCAAGCATCTTGAAAAAAATATTCATATTGGTTTAGAATTGCAAACATTTGTTGTTTATTTTGAAAAAAGGTGTCCTGTGGAAAGGGCACCATTTGAAGCTGGTTTGCACTAAAATTCATTTTATACTGATTTGAACATAAATGAAGGCCAAAGGGTATCTCTAACTTGTTTGGCAGCAGTGTAACCAGAATTATATTATCCGTTATCTTAGTTATTAACCAACATTTAAGAATAAAATCTGAATAACATTATGTTCTGGGTGACTGGATACCATTGGAACGAGGTATGACTCCATGGTTTGACTTTTTTTCCACAATATTTCCAACCCTGTCTGTACGCATAATTGATATTTTGTATCATTGTGTGCACAACATAATTAATTTAGGTTGTTTGATGTGTCTTCTAATCAGAATATCGCTGAAAACATTTTGCCATGAGCACCACCACTTGTATGAATGATTAAAATGTGCCAATAATTCGTTAAGTTTATGAAAACCAACTTTTAAGCACTTTTCGTTACATCTTTTGTACATTATTGAAATAGTGGGCCATTGCTAGTGACTGAAAATGAGCAATTTAGGGGGTACAAATTAAAACTCCAATTATCTCACAAGTGTTGATAAATGCCCAAGTTTGCCCTCTTGCACGTCTCAATGAACACGGAATAACAACACTTGTTTTCGCAGGGCTCAACCAAGTTGTTTTAAAAGTGTAACAGTTGCTTTTGATTGTTAATGAAAGACTGTAAGTGGCCTGGGGAGGAAACTGTTGGTGGACAAGTGGGTTAGACTTTGACGAAGTTAAATTTGTGTGTTGAATTGGCACCTTTCTATTGCCTTGTGGTATGTCCTCATTGTGACATGGGGTGAGCTTGTCTGGTATACGTTGACAAAAAGTAGTCCAGAATTGAAGCTTTTCTTTTGTGCTGCCTTGTCTATTATTTCCTCTACAAATACTGCTTTATCATGCTTTTTATTAAAAAATACCACACTTCTGGTACTTAGTCTGTTGAAGCATAGTTCTATATTCCAGCACCAGGTGGCGTTGTGTTTTTTTAGAAATGTTCTATCTACTGCCATGTCGACCTATTTTGCTTGTTTTATGTGTCAGCTATGACCTACATCATTTTCGTGTGTCCATTCAAATGCTTGATACAATATTTTCAATCAAGGATGATGCATTGCACACAAACTCTAAATTTCAACATTTTACCATTTTCACCTAATTCATGGCAACTTACGAAAAATGAACAACTTTAAACGTGGTAACTTTTTTCAATTGAAAAGTACACCTATTAATGAGATGGAAAACGTTTAAATGATATTGCCAGGTCAGAAAGCACTCGCAAAACCTTTTCTTAAAACTTTTACAGCCCAGTCTGCCCACTCAGCCTTGTGTAATCGAATTTTGTAGAATCTTCCTATTTGTTTATCGGTGTTAATTGCGGTGATAAGCACTTAAAATACAGGTCAGATAAAATCTGTGACTCTACAAATTTTAAATTGTTGCTCTGTTAAATTGATTAAAATACTGTGATCTTACATAGTCAACAGAATCAGTGGATCTCAATGCATTACCATTGAGCCATTACAATTATTGTAGTCTAAGCTTTATTGCGAATTAGTATGTGGTTAAATTGCACTTAAATTCCTTTTACATTTTTTATCAGCAGCATGCTTAAATTTGGTAAAGCTGCATTTCGGTGCTATTTAGTTGTCAATGCTGAATTCTTAACCAATCTAATTTTGGGTTTAAAAACATGCCAACATTTAGTAAATCTTGAATTGTTACCGAATGAGCCTGCAATTGAAGTCGACAGGGAATGGGTGCATTAGCCGTTTTTCGTTTTAGGGTTTGCCAACCACAATAGATTTTGAGATGTTTTGATGGTTCTTCTTGGTAAGGAAATAGAATCCTGTCACAGTTAATAAGACCACAAGACTAAATTGGGGTAATTCAGTTTAGATTATTTAGCCAGTGTGAAAGTCAGCTTTTAGAGCTGAGTGAGATTTAGATACCTGGGCCCAGTTGCATAAAAGTTTTACGCTGTATAGCGACAATGACGTCGCATTATCACGCATCGCGTTGTTATTGTTGTACAATGCACCTGACGTCATGCAACAATCAAACTTATCCAATGGATAATTTTGAAGTTTTATGCAACCCAGCTCTGGTGATAGTATCTGTGTACTCTTGAATTTGCTTCGAAGGGTTATTCTTCCTTTCTAACTCTAACAGAGGATAGCAATATCTATAGTGTCGATGAAAAACTTGTTATGCATTTGAGTAGCTCATCTTTACTTGTGGCAATTTATCCAAGTATTTTTTCATTAAGTTATTATGCTATTTTCAATGGAAAGGTTTAGGACCAGTTCAATAGAATGGCTTTGCCTGTAAGCTCTTAACCTTACACACAGTGAAATTGTGTCTCAGCAGCATTCAACCTGCCAAAATTAAAAAAATCGATTGACCCCATTTTTGTTGTCAGTCAACTTACCTGTTTACATTTTAGCTAGTACCCCCTCTCCCACCCCCTCAGGCCAGTTAGTCAGGCTCCTTACAAACAAACATCTGCTAAATCAATTTTGTTTTCAAATATTACTTGAGTATTGGCTGTAATCAATATTGCTCATTTATACAACCATTCAGCACTCCATGTGTAGTGGTGGTCAGGGAATCCCCTCTAGTGCAAAACTTATAATTCTTTTCCACCGACTTGGAACACCAAGCCATTGTGACAGGACCCTTCAAGAACACTCACTGAGCTGTTCTCTGTTAGCACACAGCTAAGCACTCTGGGTAATTGACAGGTTGGCTGTGTCGGTAATTTCAGTCAGAGTGGTTCATTTGCTCTATGGAGCTGCTCCAAGTCAGACCAGTGTTCTACTAGTCTGGAGTGGGCTGGGTACTTGTCAACCATGTCTGTGTTCAAGTTTGAAGCTGTTGCCCTGATCAACTCTGGTCGTCCTTTACAGTCTACACAGTGTGGAGCTCGGCCATCGGGCCACCACAGACCATCAAAGGATGAACTGGTCGCCTACCAAGGGGTTTGTGACTATTTTTACACTGTGTCTCTTTGTTCTTATCTGAGAAATGCATGAGACTTGTTTTTGTCCCCTGAGCATTGGAAGTGACTGACTTTGAAAGCAATTCCTGAGTGATTGTGTTTAGTTCATTTCATTAAAGGAATGTGGATTGTATATATTTTTGATTAATAACATTCCAAAACTACACAAGTTTGATTTTTCAAGAGCTGTGAGTTGCTGCTATAGTATAGTCTACAGCTAATTGTCCCAGCCGTGGGGACTGCACAACAAGTTTTTATGTAATATGCCGAACTTGAAGTTTGCACTAAGTTGTAAACTCATCAAGTCAAACTCTATGAACTGCTAATGTTTTCTCGATTTTTAAACGCATTTCTTCTCTGACATCATATGATGAAATGCTAATACCTGTTTCCAGATCTTTTGATTCAAAATAATGTGCAACTCAGTTATTAGTAAATACGTATATTATTTACCATCAAAGTTTTTAAGGCAGTGCCCACAAGTTTACTTAAGCTAATGGGATTGTACTTAAACCTGTTGAACCTAATGAGGACTTCCCAGAAAGAATTGTTTATTGAAAGTCTTGCTTTTGTACATAAATCCTGTCAACACATGCTTGGTGCTATTGCATGGGGCAAATGTCTGGCTTGTTTTGAGGAAATCGATGTTTAAATTCCCACCTAGGCTTGACTATTGTTTTTCGACTAATTGATTTTGCTCGTTTAGTTCCAAAGTCTCCAGTTTCCATTTGAAAATTTATCTCATCAGTTCTGATGGTAAAAACGTGTTTTTTTAATTTTTTTGCAAGTTCTAAGAATAGGAACAGGTGGTGTTTCACTTGGACTCTTTTAACTCTCATTCACCACACTTCATTGACAAATTTCTCTGGAAAGGCTGTGTGGGAGAACTTAAAGGAATCATGTTTCTTGACAGTGGTTGCACTTTCCAGGCAAACCCACTTACCCTGTCAAGATAGGTCACATTAATGTTCCATCTATCTCCATCCAATTAGTTAGTGCCAGAGATTAGCTAGCTGGCAAGTTAAGATGTTTTATTCATTTCGGCTCTCATCCCAGGGGGGTACATGACTATAATTTTTACAAGGTTGCACTGTGCTGTTAGAGGCCGGGAAAACCTCCCGTAGAAAAGGTTTTACATGACGTATGCAGCATATAATTGCTTTGCCCTCCTAGGTATTAAGTATTGTCTTGGGTGGGTATTTTTCCTTTGGTATCTTCTGGAGTGGGTAAACGTAGGAAGTGGTGGGGTATGCGGAAGTGATACGGGTTTTCATCAATTGAGATTGTCTCAGGTACCTATTTTTCCAGCTACTAAGATGTTGTGTTGTATTTTGTTTGCGAAGGTACACCCGTATCCATTAATTAAATGAGTCGGTAAGTTGAAAGTGCTGTCTTTAAGAGAGAGTAAGGACTTAAAAGGGACTCCTCTGTTGAGATCTTCTACCTGTAAAAAAGTTATCCATCCTTTCATAGGGGTGTATCCCCATGTCTCAGGCTTAGGGTATCCAATGTATAGTTTGTGAGCATGAAAGGAGATGTATTGAACTAACTTTATTGTTGGCCTTTGCAGCTGTTTGTCAACATGTGAAGTGGTCTACCCAACTGTTAAATAATCCCATGTGGAATGCGCTTGCTAGCTAGGCCAGTGAAGCGTTACACAGTTTGAAAACGGACTGTGTGGCGTTGGTAAAAAATGAATGATTGAAGTACTATGGAAGGGGTGGCATGTTTTTGGGTTAATTTTCAGTTAAGAATTAGTACCTAAACTTTTTATATTGTCATTACTATTGATAAAGGTTTCACTCCCCTAAATTATTCTTTTAGTAAATAATTATTGCTATTGGAATTTTTTATAGTCAGTGGAAATTCTGAAAGAAACAGATACAAATTTGGAGTTTATGTTTGAAATTATCCTCGATCTGTTATATCTGTTGTCTTAGTTTCAGAGCGCTGTAAAAAACTCCTTTTACATGTGTTTTTTGGTTAACAATGACTTACTTTAGGTTTTGTCAAAGCTCTTCACAAGCTTTAATTCTGTTTCATTGTACACCACATTCAAAATGCATGTTCAACTGTTAATAGTTGAGTAATCTATTATATAAAATGCATCGTTCACACAAACTCAGTCTCTCCCGCTCCACTACAGACCTTTGGTGCGCCCGTTTTGGCACCACCTTGGTACCTGGTAATGCACCTGCCCTCTATTTAGATTCGAGGTGTTTTATTTTTTCTCGCGGGCCCTTTTGTGCCGACACAGAGGGAGGGTGGCATCAGTCCGTCGGCTTAATTTCACTCTCTCTGGCTTCCGTCGCATACAAACTTCTTTGGGCCTGTCGTCGCCAAAATTAATGTCATTAAAAATTTAACTTTTCCTTGAGTAAAAGGTGAATGTCGGTTAATTCTCACAGATTCTGCATGGACCCCCGCCGGTCGTTAGCTCTACATGTTGATGAAAGTTTCACTAGGTGACGAGCTGAGTTACCCAGGTTGTGTGATGTTTCGGTGTCTAACGGAGCTCAAGACACAGCTACCTAGGTGTAAGTTGATGATAGTCTTCATACAGCTAGCTGGCTTTCTACCTTAGTACGTACTTTTATGATGTGACTTTTAAACATACATTTGTATACTTTGTGTGTACAATGGCAGTATCTTTTAATGTTTCCTTAGTTTTCACTTTAAATAATAACTGATTACCGTACATTATATTACGTCAGGGTCAAATGTTTTGGAAAGAAAAAATATTTTACTGCCTGGAGAAAGAATTCCACAGCTGCACACCCTGCCTAAATCTGACAGAAATTCTGATAGAAGCTTTAAAATAAAACGGTCTCTTCAAGGAATATCCCTGTCTCTTGTGCTGAAAACTAATGTTCACTTGAAGGTGTAGCTACTTCCCCGTGGCTTTTCCTATATACGAGCTACTACCCGTGCTTAAGCACAGATAACAGCTAGTTCCATATAATAAGCTTCGTACTTCTCAGTAAGCTGGCCATAAGCCCTACTTGATCTTTGTTCCATATTTTCGGAGTTGTCATGAGACAATGGCACAGCAAATTCGCAAATTCCTGGTTGGTTTATTGACAGTTGTTTTAGCTGAATGACTTAATTGCTTTTATGACAAAACTAATTTAAGATGTGTGTGAAGGTCACTGTCGAGGCTGGGATAAAAGTACCTAGCAGTCATAATTATACCTCATATTCTTTCTAACTGATTTTGGCACATGAGTGGTGAAAACTGGTAATATTTTGTGTTATTGAATTTCTCTTCAAAATATGCAGAAAATTCTGCACTATTCTTAGCCTGGGCTTGAGCACCTATGACAAATAAAATTGTCGTTAAGAGGTGAAATTTTGGTTGTTAAAACCAAGCTTTCATGCTTTCAGACCCATCATGGTTGTGCAAAATGTCTGATTTGAATTAATTTTGTGTTTATATAATAGTGTTGTTATCATTCAGCAGGTTGATATACACTCCTAGGTTTGGATTAGCCCATTGAGTCTGTTAGGATTTCTGTAATCCACTGGTCTGGTGGATGGCTCAGTGGACCACAGAGTATGGTTAGCAGAAAGTCTCGGATTCGAATCCTGGTGGGGCACATATTTTTTCTGACTTAACTATAGGGTCACGGCATGTGACCAACATATAGGGTATAAAAATAATAACTTCTTACCTATTTGTGTTTATTGTGTTAAATTTTTTTGCCTTTATAATTCTCTGTTCTTGACATATTGTGTCACAGGTTTCCTGGTCACATCTTCACCTTGATCACAAGGCTAACAAATGTGAACAGTGTAATGACGGTGTGTTAAAGGACCTTAACAGTATTTTAGTGACTGTACTCAAAAATAGTTTTGTGACCTTTTAAATTGCATACTGATCATTATCTTTCATGAGAGATAAAAAAAACATTGCTTAGCAAAAAACAGTTCTCTTTCGGTGATGTCCTTCGATCACTTTTTCCTAAAACCATCGGTCCAATTTCCCCAGTGGGTTGATTTAATGATGCGAAAGTGTAGTGTGTGTGTATAGGGAGGTGCTCTACAAAATTATTAAAAAATGACTATCATAGCACTATCTTGCGTCTGTTATCACCCAGAAAGGAAAATCCTTGTGCTGTTGAATAGATAAACACAGTGTGTCGACGATAAATGTGATCTCTTGCACGATTCACCTAAACAGTGAATCTCGAATATCTCAAGAACGGTAAGTCGTAGGGAGAAACGAGCTTGACAATGCTGATACCCGCTTGAAACGATCTATTCATATACCTAATTTCAGATGTTCCATCAATGGGCGCAAAAGATACGGCTCAAAAACTCAATTAATTAGAAAGCAATGAAAGAACACTCATGCAAGCATTAAATCTTGAATAACTAGAGAGCAGTAAGTCTTGCACTAGTGCAACTTACCCCACTTTTAAGTGGAGCATCCACACACACATCCAATAAGTAGGATAAGGCGGAAGTTGTCTGTGATAGGAATACGGGGCACAAAGGAAAACTCATCTTTATGCAACCGGTACTGATAATTACTTCTGCCATTCCCCAGGTTTGTGCCCACAAAGGAATTAGATATGGTGCAAGTTAGGCTAGAACAAGTTACCCTACCTTGATAAGGTGGAGTAAGTTGTGAAATATCATTTCGCCAAAAAATAAAAACACTAAGAGATGGTTAACTTCTGGAGACGACACCAGGGTGGGTTGATTTTATATAATGACTAGAAAGCTGCTGTAGGAAATTCAAAATCTAGACTAGTGTTGTGCAGTGTTATCCGTGAATGCAGACAATCGAGACAGTACCGAATGATGAACTATCTTGCTATAACATTCTCACCAACATTCCCACTTTCTATTGGCCAAAACCATAGCACTCGCCCAAGACAATGCCTGAGATGGCAAAAGGCCTGCCCAAGTTGGCGGTGCGTTTGGCTAGCCACCGCTCCGATGATGAAACCACCACTGTGGAACCATCAATTCTATGAGACAGGTATGATATACCTAATAGTTAACTTTTCATAGACCACTTACAGGTTTCCAAACTTTGCAGAAAAGTGGGACACGATTGTTGTCTTGTCGCATAAACTCACAAAATTCTATCCTATAGCGCATGCTTCTTATGTCTCACTACACTGTACTGAAGTATAGACAAAACTGAGCGATGAGTCATTCTGATAGAAATCTAGATTCTGGCGTATGCAGCATACCGTATGCATCATACCATACCTATGAACCAAATACCTAACATAGAACAACTTACCCAAGCAAAATAGATGTGACTTATTCGTCTTGTGGGTTGATTCTTATGGTATCTATTGGACGATTGCATTTTTGTAGCAGAATGACGTCATCATGCGCGAAAAGACGAGTGCACCTATAGCTCAACCACCAGTGGGGGCGATTGACATTTTAACTCTATAGGATGTGCTAGATAGATGGATTGCTACCCTATATTGAGATAGAAAGATCTGTCAAACACATACAACGGTACATAAAAGCACAGGCACATGAAGTAAGCCGAGAGGTAATACAGGAAAATCGTTGCATTTTGCCAAGTAACAAACAAATTTTATGGACAAGTGATGGTGTTTGCCAAAAGTAAATATGCTTCTGTATACAAGTGGTGCTATGGTGACCTATAGTCACTTCCAAGTCATGATTGGTTGCCCCCTGTCAACTTAACATGCCATGTGAGTGATGAGGTCTCATTGCCTTGGCAGTGTGCAAGCACTGAACCTTACACATCTAAAACCATTGAGATTTTAAAGACATTCTTGAAATTCCAACTGAGCAGGCAGCAGGCTTGTGAAAATAAAAATCAAATCTTAAAATATGAAAGGCTGTCTATATCATCTCTGTAGAACAAACAGTGGTCAGAGATCACTTATATTCGCTTGAACAAGTTCAGGATGCATTTTAAAAACACCATTATTTTCTATTTCAGTAACAGTAAATTTTGAATTAAACTACTTGGGACAATATAACTGGTCTGTACTTGTACCTTTCTCAGGTAATAAAAGTGGATTTGTTGGCTAGGGGAAGAACTGTTGAATAAGGCGATTCAGAGCCGGATCTTTTTATGCACAGAAAGCAGTAAGTGTGCCAATGTTGTGGAAGTTGGTAGAAAATTAGAAAAAACGCAGTGAGATCAAATTGCAACTGCGAGGTATCTCATTAGTCATTTTTGCGAGCTGTTTAATTGGTTACCATATTGAAATTAGAAGTCTGAAATTAATTAGACTATAAGGTATATTTCATCATCAGTTTTTATTAAAACTTGTGTTCACAGGATGTTTTGTCTGAGTGGTTAATTGTGTCTACACTAAGTGCATTGCCTTTGGTGTGAAGTATTGAAAGGTGCTTCCCACAAAATCTAATCCTTTCTTAGCCTTGGTTTATCTAATCAGCAAATTGGATTAAAATTTGATGTTTGGGAACTTCTTCATATGTACCTAGATTTAAAAATGCTCTTTCATACAAATTGTCGTGCCAACCAGATAATTTTTTATGAAACTCGCAAGGCAACTCAACACAATACTAAGACAAGGAGAATTGTATGGTATGACTGTGGGTTGACTTATAACTCTTCAGGTATGGTAAAATGTAGGATAAAATATGGCAAACGATTAAAGTTTTACTTTTAGATTCATTTTTTCATAAAATGCACATGAGCTTCATGTATAGGATCGTCTAAATACTTCGTCATTTTCAAGTTCTCTGTCATGGCTACCATCACACAATGTTTTGACAAGCTGGACATTCACTGCATTGTTAGACGCCTTTGAAAAATTAAGATATATTTTAACAATTATTTTTGTCCGAAATTGGCAAGATTTTGTAATAATGTTGTATGATCAACATAAGAATGAATTTCAAATTATACTAATGGAGGACTTTGTTGTAAATCTTTGATGAGAGCACTGCTACAACACAGAAGATAGGTGAAAAACACCTGGCTTTGCTTGTACATGTGTATTGATGTATAATTAGGGCCCTAGTTACAATTAGCGTGTTATGTTATTAGCATATCACTCCTGACAGTGATCCGTTAATTTTTGTGTGATGCCAAAATTGCATTTCCCGAGAGAAATAATTATCTCGGCATACTGATATAGGTAAAATCTCGCCAATTTAGAACACAGTATGATGGACATGTGAAATTTTACTTTCTTAGTTTTCATAAATGACCTAATTAGTACCAAAACGGAGCTTTGGCATATTTAAATTCTTTACTTTACCTACCAGCAGTATTTTGAAAAGGTTGTGTGTATTCACAACAATGGTTGAAGCCCTTGAAATATAATAAAATGTAATTATTTTTGTCCAAAACTGATGAGGTATTGCGCTGATTTATATGGTCTTGGTACCCATTTGCCTGTTTCAGTCCAGGTACAATTACGACCCCTCTCGCACCCTGCCGCAGAGGCATTTACTTTTCTCGAGGGGAAATTATGATTTGATGCCAGGTAACTCGGTATTGAAAGGTGGGGGTGGGTGTTGCACCTGGACTCAAAAGGCAGACTCCCATCTTTGGGCAGCTTTCGCGAAAAAGTTGCCCTTTTGTAGTGTTTGTTGCAGAAACACTCCTTCTATGTAGGTGTTAATTCCGTGAGACAAAACTTTGTAGGGATTCTTGGACAACTGAATTTATAATCCACTGAATCCAAAATTGTACTAAGAGTGATTCTGTGTTGTCAGATATATGCCACAATAGTTTATTACAGGTAATATTGAAAGGACTTCTGTAGATTTGTGTAGCTTAGTAAAGGAACCTTTTGTAGACTTTCGAACTCATATAAAAGTATCTACTTGGAGATAATTGTGTAGGAAAAGGCACTCTTTCATAAGGAATTCTACCAGAAATGGCATCTTTTCCAAAGCAATTTTGCCAAAAAGGTACCCTGTTGAAGGGACTTTTGGTAGAAAAGGCACCTTTTCATAGGGAATTTTGCCTAATAAGATGTCCTTTCGTAGAGGATCTAGTGCTGAAATAGTCGCCCTCTTGTAAACGACTTCTATGGGAGTACCCGTGGGATTAGTGTGACATGCACACCCTGTAAGGATGCAAGGATGCACTGGCCCAAGCCACCTCTTGGTCAATTCCCTAGGCGTGCTATATTTGACAGACCTATGCAATAGTGTACGGTAAAGTCGCGTGATTTTCGGACACTGAAAATTAATTCCAATAGAAAAAATTCATTCTTGGACGAATCTCGCGAAATATCATTTTGTGGTGTCCGAATTTGGCGGACCTCCAAATTTGGGTTTCCGCTAGTGTCCGAATTTCGTGGGTGTACATTATTTCGATGAGCGGTCGTAGTATCAACAATGCTGGCTCGGTCATTTGATAGCAGTATAATTGCAGGTAAATGAGACTCAAATGGTCTGAGCGATTAATTTTTGAAAATCTGGCTTTCCCAATAAGAAATGTGCG
>NMRA01000018.1:160279-203900 GCA_002633005.1 Phoronis australis | reverse complement strand
CCAACGATTTTTTTATTCATTATTCTTCAGTTATATTATCCACTAGTGACTGTCATGAGTGATTGCTTACATGTACATTAAGTAAGGATGGTTTGTATACACTGGGTATGGAATTAATTGAAGCAGAACAGATATCGGTCCTCTGGGATTGCTTGCGGAATGTGTTTTATTTCCCTGATGGTTGAAGATTTGTAAAAACTGCTAATTGTATGTCCCAAGGCAAGTCTTTCATTTATTAAACTCTTTATGACGGCGCATATGTTGCACCCAAAAGCATATTTAGTGTGGTTTCCTAAAGATTATCTTGTCTGTATTTCTATGGGCAAGTCAACTGTTATTTTTGGGAGACGAGAAACAATTCCTGGTACTTTGAGTACAGTTATTGTGTACTGCTGAAATAGAGAGTGTATTGTAAAAAAACAGGTGGTAAGAATTGCGCCTGCATTAGTATTCAAAACTGTTCTGATCTGTAATTGTATTTTTTCGACTTTTTCGTATCTGGACTTGACTCTGTCAGTGTGATTATTGGGTGCTGGGATAATTTTAGGTGCATGCTGTAGGGTATTGGTGAATAATAATGTTCATTAATATGCTGTGATTATTTAATTGAGGCTATTAGGGACGCTTTAAAATTATGTCGCAATCGTACTTTAGTTTGTCCTGAATAAAACACATTGCGTTCATATTCAAATAAAATGACAATGTAGAGCAACTGACCAAGACCTGTGACTGACCAAAACAATATTACACAATGTGAGGTCTAGAATATTGTGAAAATACTTATCCCAACTGTTGGATTAATAAAATGAAGATAACCATTTAGATCAATCACATAATGCACTCACTCAGGCAGCAGACAAAATCACACATTAAAATGCTGCCTTCCCGATGGAATCAAATCAAAAAAGGTCAGAAAATACTGACGTGACTCTGAGCCTCCAAATTATCCCATAGATTTGAGGCCTTGTGGGTCCGTTCACGCATAGCTAAATTTTTTCTAAAATGATCCCTGGGGTACAATAAACACCATGTTGTGGAAATGATGATAAGAGGTGATATTTGATGAAAGGATATGATGCATATTTGTATGGTTGTGGTAATAGGATGCTTTCATGACCAAGGATAAAATTTTTCAAGTAACCTTTTAAATATTCATAGCACAGCCATAAAACTATTTTTAAAATCCTTGATGATCACAGAATCTTATTTGCATGCAAGAGCAATGCTCAGATTTCCGTAATCACTTGATTGCGTTTTTTCTAAAAAAAATGTATGTTTTGCAGATTGCCATTCCTTCCACAGTTGTAGCTATTTCACTCGAAACTAATTACTTGCAAATCTGTTTATTTATTCTATTAGCTATAAAGGTTTGCCTAGGATTATCGAAGCCTTTTTGCCAATGAGCTTTGCTTTCAGAAATCTAGTTTTTTTCAAAGAATGTTGATGTTTTCATTGACATCGGGAGTTTTTGGGCAAGTAAAAGGAACGGTAATCTGACCCACTTGTGCAGCTAATGCAATAAGGAAACAGAATTTCTAAGTTTTGTGTGAAAAATTTATGTTTGTAGAAATTACAGCGATATCTGAAAAATCATGATTTGGAAAAACACAGTCACATGACTGCGAACAACTTGGCATGACTCTGTGATTTTCGAGGATAATATATAGTTTTATCGGTCTACTATTAATACTTTAAAAGCTATTAAAGAAATTTGATCCATAGTAATGAAGGTATCCTATTACCTTAAGATTCTTTAAGATGATAAAGCCTTAATTTTTGTTCAAAGTTCTTACCATTATAATGCTAAAGTGTTTCTCTTTGATACCATGGGTCAGGTATATTACACATGAAAAGAAAATCCTGTTACCTACCTCTTACAGTATTCATGCATAGGATTTATACAGGTAACCTTTCACTTGTGGCTTCAGACTGCCCCTTAAATAATACCTTGGGTTTTCAAATGCTTATTTCGTAGAAATTTGCAAAAGCAGTTAAAAAATCGCTGATTGCAACCCAGTTCGTAATGCTCTATTAAATTAGTGCCATGTGAATGATGATCGGAGGCCTAGGTAAAACTTTGTCGCCTGGAAACAATCTGATTAGGATGGTAGCTTAAAGGTATTTAACACGTACTCTGTATTTTCGGGATCATCAGTTGTCTGTAACCCCCATGACTGCCATGTCATCTCATACTTTGAACATGAGTTTCTAAATTACTAGTACTGGGTATTGGCGTAATTGTCCTGGTTACTTGAGGCTATCTCAAACATTATTTAATGGCCTCCATTCTAACTCGTATATCAATAAACAGGCTTTTTTAATTAGTAAAAGAAAATATTTTCTGAAAGAAAAAAGATCAGGGATTATAAAATTATATTTTGCATTGATGTGCCGTTATTATTATTACATTCAGCTTTTAAAATCAAAATTTCATTTTTAAGTAAAGTATATTATGCCAAAATAACACCTCGATCGATTTTAATGAAACCTTATTTAATGAAAACTTCACCAGTTACCTCAAAACAGCTGTTAGGAATTTTCGATTAGTCTCTTAGTTTGGTTTCTTTGACAAATCAACTTGCGAAAGGTAAGGTGTTTTTGTAAAAATGGTCGTATTTGTTTATGTTACGCGAAATCTAAGCCTTTATTTTGAAAATCCTAGCAGTGTTTTTGGGATTGATGAATAAATATTAAGTTTCGAAACTTTCAGCAAAATCCATGCAGATGTTTTCAAGAACTGGTGTTCCAAATTTCAAATTAAGTTGAATTTGCCAAAGCTGAGAAAAAGCCGATTGAGTAGGTGAAAACTTGTTTGCGGTCAATATAAACTATACATGCCTTAACCGTGTTCACTATTTCAACATTCACTTGCAATGTCAACTGAACTTTCAGTGAGTAATGAACTTAGTTATCGGTAAAAGGTTTTAATTTTGTGACAGTCCACAGTCCGACAATCGGGGTCAACAGTTGACCTACTTAAAAGTAGGTCAACAGTTCGTTGTTATGTACACCTTGCACTTGGAGACTGATATGAAACCAAGTACAAATTGGACAGCAGAAATTGAGTCAGAGATAACAAAGCATATTGTGAGCATATGATTGAAACAGCAAAATGTCAAATTACCAATAAAATCAATGGATTTGGGTGAGGATTTATCTCTTTCCACAACTTGCTATGTTCTTGAACACAAAGTCACATTGGCGTACGGAAACTTGCAGCATTCGTTCGCAGCGGCCGTATGCATGCAGACGCCCAACTCCCTCAGGATCAAAACTACGTTTTGTCTTCTTTTTCCCCGGAATTTGTATATCAAATGTTCACCTCATTTACTCAGTATTATGGTGACTGGGTGAATGAAAGGAGCTGCTGTATTTCTGGTGGAGATGGAGATTCAGTTTGAGTGACAGCCCTGTAACCTTTGACCTTGCGTACCTGGCAAGCAAATTTCCACGTGTTTGTACGGTTCCAAGGTTGTTCTGCTAAATCTTTTTTCTCTCGCTACCCCATATGTATTTTATATTTGAAGTTCCCCAAGAATGAAGATAAGGTATTTTGCTTAGACATTATGTGAAATATTGTGAATGAGGTTTGTGATATCCTTAAAGGAGAATGCCACCTATTTAGATCGAGTAGTTCCACTCGATAACAGCAAGTTCAGTTCTTTTACCTGACACCAAACAGCAGACGGAGGTGCTGAAATTAACCAATGACATCATATGTTCTAACAAAATCTGTTCAGCAGTTCACAACATGCTTACTCATGTTAGGTTATGCCTTGACTTCATCGCTTTACACCAATAAATCATCAAAATTCGATGCAAACCCCTTACAAATGCATTGAGTTTTTAAATAAACCAGATGTTTTATCTTATTATTTCATTTTTAAACTTGAAAATTAAATAGTAGCCGTCTTTAAATTTTTAAAATTGATGCATTATAAGAAAATTAGGAATAGCTTTTTTTCAGTAGCGTGGCTTAGCCACGAGTATTTGTTTGTGAATCAGTTAGGATGCGTTAGTCACAGTCTGGCTTAGGCTCACATAAGCGTTGGGATAACAAAACCCCAAACGTTGGCGTAGAAGTTGTCTTTTATTATTTCTGCCGCCCAGTGAAGACAAGGTTCGGGTGTTCATAATAGATACAGGCACTAAGGGAAGTCCTGGTCATTATAAAATACTCATAGGTAGGTCTACCTGGGGGAGATCACCAGGGCCAAGTATCATCTTCTTACGGATGAGCACCCACAACGGATCTAATAATGATGATGAAAAACAAAGGCTGGAGGAAATTGGATTCTAAGCTTGCCCAGTCTTTAGATCTCGTCAGGCTTTAATGTGGATGACCGTGGCTTTCCTTTACTTCTTAGGTGAGCCATTGTTGGATCTTTATTGCAGCAGTAAGTTGTGAGGTGGCTGAATCTAAGGATTCACCATAGTAGACAATCGAGTGGGTGGTATGTTGAGTATGGGCATCAATCAGGAGAAGTCTGATAATTAAATATTTACGATTTCCTTGAACTTGGTAAATTTTTTTGACGTTTTTGACATTATTTCATTGTCCACATACTCAGTTCTAATCTTTAAACCAGATTTTGGTGCATTGATGTTCCTGAATCTGTTAATTAGGAATTAAAAATTTATAAATAGCCATGCTATTTAAGTAGAACACTGAACAGTACGTTTTGTAGAAATCCATAATGATGTGTCCATGTCACATAGGAACCCTTATTCACAAATGATTCCTTTTGATTCTCTGTCCATTTTGACAGTAAACTGAGGGTCCTTTCCAGCACCTCAAGTACTGAAACAGGATTGTCAATCAGGGTTGCAGGCTGGGAATACTTCTCACCATTGGCATTTACTGTTCATAAAGTTCATTTAGCTTCCTTCATCTGTTAATAGAGTTAGTGGGTGATGACCATCTTTCTTAATTAGAAATGCTGGCATTGACAAACCATGGTTTTATGTTAATTTGATTACCACCAGTCAACCTTTTTGCTACCACTTAAGTTTTAAAAGGCAAAAATGTCGATGTTATGATTTATTAATGCATACCTAATGTCTTTGGAGTCTAAAATGTATTGAATGCTATATGGAGTGATTATATGGTGAAAGCCAAGTCTAGTTCTTGGAACTTAGGTATCCAGTTTTTCTCTGTTATGAACCACCTTGGTATTCTCATTCCTGACCATAGAAATCTATTCCGATGGTCACCTCAAGTTTAGTCAGGCAATATGCACATGCACAGAAGGATCCAGGATTTTTTAAAAGGGAGTCAGATCAAGGATTCTTTTAAAAAGTAGGGTCCAGGTCAACAGTTTGGAAATTCTAGATTTGCTATCACTAAAACAAAGGGAAAAGGCGGATATGGACCCACTTGAGCCCATTCATCACCCTATGATGCGTCATTTTCAAATTTGCAGTTTCAGGGTAATGGTCATGCAAAGTAAATTGTGGAGTGTTTTACTGAGTCGCTGAAGGTTTTGATGCTTTTGTTGGTAACTGCTGCATTAGAAACCTATCATGGTTATCCTATGAGACCTATTCTATCAGATTAAAAGGAATTAATTTGATTTTTGTTACTTAGGGAGAAATGCAGTTATTTAAAGCTTAAATGTGTTTTTGAATCATGACTGGTGTTAGACAGTACCACCGTCTCAGCTGGACCAGTAGAGATGGTGTCCATCCCAATTAGGCCTTCCATTTGGCGGAAGTTTTTTGGTGAATCACACCTCACATTGATCAAACCATCAAAGTCCAGTTGCTGTTAGTACCTTTTGCGCATAGAGGCACACCTTGGGAAATCGTTGTCTTTAACTCTTCCCACGTCCTCTGGGGCGAGCAGTGCAAATGGGGCCAGTTGCCGTTTTGGGTGACTCTACTGAACGAAGGACTGTTTGAAAAAAAGTTTGATTGTGAGAGTATTTGCTCGAGCTGGGAAGAGTTAAAGATATCAATGGCCTCCTAAGGTGTCCCTCTATGCGCAAAAAGTACGCTTAGCAACATGACTTAGATGGTTCAATGAATGCGATGCATAATTCACTGAAAAGCTGTTGGTGTCCAGAAGGCCCTATATAGGATGGCCACCATCTCTACTTGGCACTTGAGAGGTGGTACTGTCTAGACTGGTGTTTGGTGGAAGTTAACAGGGTGTTTACAATTATCAGCCAAACTGAGACATGTACTGTAAGAGCTACTGAAATAGACGTTATCTCAGGAATCTGTCAAGTTGTAGAAAATAACACAACCCAAGTGCTGACATGCTTATCAGAACTGACAACCATTTTTGAGTGGGACTTTAGTGATGCTGCTGGTGAAACAAGAAAAAACAGTTTGGGCTGTGTTGCTGAATTATATATCTGCTCAAACATTGAGGATCAGGAAGTTTCAGTAGTCTTGAGTTTGCTAATTGAAAAACGGAGCAGTGTATAATGCTTAATTCTTGCAGATAATCATCTATATCTCTCATTGCACAAAACCCAAGGGTAATATGATGGCTGGAACCAAAGATACTGCATGCTGAACCAACGCTGTTTTTCGTTATATATTTTACAATTTGTTTTTAGTTCATACCACAATAAAGTAGTATTTGGAACCCTAGGAATTCTTAAAGTTTGCTTTCTGATAGTGTTTGTCACATATAAAGATGGAATAATTGAAATACACCCTGAGCGCTGACTCTAAAATGTGTTTTTTAACACATGAAATATGGACTTAAATGTCCCTTCCAAACATGTAGCGTTGTTGATAGATCTCTCTAAACACCTTAACTATCAGTTGCTGTTACTCAGTGTTGATCTCTCTAAACACCTTAACTACCAGTTGCTGTTACTCAGTGTTGATCTCTCTAAACACGTTAACTACCAGTTGCTGTTACTCAGTGTTTTATCTTATGGAATATGCTTCTGTACCTACTTTATTCACACAAGTCAGTTAATCGTAACTATATCTCTGGAGTTGACAATAAGCACTACCATCCATGAAGGTAGTGTCCATAGACATTTTTAGCGTCCATAGACTTAACCAAGGATACTGCATGGCAGCAATGTTTAACCATGGTATAAAGTTTGTGTATGAATGTTGCAGTTGTAATAAAATACCTAGACTTTATCTTGTTTGAGATCAAGAAATCTGAGTAAATACTTGTTTTGTAGCATCTTTAGATGCCAGTACATTTGTAATATCACTTAAATAGTTGATTATTCTCACAATATTGGGTTCGGATGCTCAAAACAAGTGCTCACAAACTGTTTAGGCTGTTCAAAGTTACAAATTTATAATGTGCTGGTGTGCCTACATCAAATTAAAAAAAATGGTCAATTTGGTGCCCAAAATCACCCTGATTGTGGACAAGCGGTATGGCTTGTATTAAACTACAAAAAGGTTTTTGATTTTTATAACGAGGTTCTGAGCGAAATGTTGCTGTTTTTAAATAACTTGAAAATAACCGGAAATTCTCATGAAATTGGACCTCCGATAATCAAGTGCACATGTCTCTTTATTAGATATAGAAACATTTACTGGTACTTACCTTGTACAAGTTGCGCTTTAGGCAGTATTAATGGTCATGGTTATTTTTAAAATCCAATTGAACATTCCAATTTCCTTTTCTTTGTAAAATTGAAGTTAGGTGATCATTAAAATGTTAGATTTTATTAAAGTTGCTGTAAACCCTCAGTTTGTCAAAAAATTAAACTTTTGATTTAGACCACCAATATAAATTTGGTTTTAACTTGTTCCTCATAATAAAATGTTTTTTGGATTTGGAAAGATTACTGATAATTATTGCTTTAGACCATGCACTGTGAACAAAATAATTGTAGTAAAAAGAAGCCGCCTGGTCTCTAGCAAGTGTAACCTGTCAGCTCTTTCCAAGCCTTATCAAAACTAATTTGAATAAGGAATAAGTTAGACCAATTTCACGGATGTTCATGGTCTAAATCAAAACTTATGACTCAAATTAGTTGTACTTTGTTAAATTTTGCTAGGTGATATATACTGGGTGTACAGTTTGTTTTCAGTGATTGTATACTTCTGTACACTCACAGAAGTCAAATCTTAATAATTTGCACAGTTCATATCTATGGAAACAAGAATTTTACGACAATTCTGCATTGGTCGTCAAATTTAGATTTCTTGGGAACCTTAGGTTTAGAAGTTTGGGCTGGTCCTGTTGATTTGAGCTACCCCAATGGTCACACTTGGTGAATAATTTATAACAATATTAACAAACAATGGGGAGAAATTTTCTTGTGACTGGGAATTAGAAACAGACATTTGAACCTTCATTTGTGCGAATGTTTGAATAAGACCAATTCCCGGATTACACAGTGACTCTTGAATCTTGCTGTATTTACCCACAATGCCGTAAATATCCATCAGGCACATTTATTGCCTTGTTTTCGTGCCACTGGAGTTTCACATGTTATTTGTTGTTGTCTGATTCTTTTCAAGTTTTTCTCGGTTGCGTTACTCTGCGTCCTTCCAATGCCAACGAAGTATTACTGCTGTGCTGTTGGCTGCAACTGTGATGTGAGAAAGCTTGATAAATTGGACAAATACCCGTGGATGTGTAATCTGAATTTCTTTGTCTTCCCGACATCAATGACAGACACGAAAATTTGCCTGATTTACAAAATGAGGTCACGCGCTTTCTGATCGCTGGGTTCTATCGCTGTGTAATCTGGGGCGGCTCTATTACCCACACAGTGCTTATTCGCTAAATTTTAGACCACAAAATTCAAATGGGAATTGAAATCGAGTTGAGCGACAATAAATCTTCATGTTGAAACAATGAACTCCCATTTAATCCATTTTTCATTTGAATTTACCGGTATGGTTATTAAAGAAAACAGAGCAAAAGAGTTCCACGACGTTACACGTTTGGAAATGAGGCGGCTTTCAAATATGGCGCTGCATAGGCTAATGAGCATTAATTCACTGTAGATTTTAATGATTCCTTGGTTGATCTGCAAAGCCCACTACATCATGTCTTAATGCTTGCATCAGATCACATTCCTATGTATCTTAGACATACCCCAAAAATACCACCTGCGCAATAAATGAAACTTGGCTAAACGCCTCAAGGTTTACTTATAAATGGTCACCACTGACTGCACACTGGGTAGAATCTTTCTTTAAAAAACATTTACTAGATCTTGTGCATCAAAGACCCAATAACACGACAAAGTTTTTGTTACAAAATTACTAAGCAGCAAACCAACATTTTTCATTGGGGACTTTTCGATTTCCTAGCTGGCAATCCCATTCAGTGTTGATGACTTTGTGATGACTTTGTGATGAAATAAAAAAGTCAAGTTGTGTTGCTTATAGTACAATTAAGGTGAATTAATGACAAACCTGGTGGAAAACCTGTAGGATGGCAGATAGCTTCGAGCATTTCCCTGCTTCTTTATAACCTTGACAGATGCCTCTGTTTTTAGTTGCCCAGTAAGTTATTAATAGTTTAAAGTCACCCTGACAGGTGGAATTTAGGATGGGCCTGAGCCACCCTATAAATATGTCTCAAAAAGCTGTCATCATGCCAAAATTAGGCTCCATAGGTAAACACCCCTGTTAGCCATTGTGGTTTCTAAGAAATTCTCTTTTGTGTCAATTTTTGCCCATACGGTTTGAATTTTGCTAAAACTTAATGCGTGGACAGACATACTTTGACTTATTACTGTGGCACTTCCTGTTGGCTTCTCTAATTTTTGACATCGAATTACTTTTCATTTACTTATTGGCTAAATGACTTGAAGAAATTTGCCAAAAGTTGATGGAGGGCTATGAGGTGAGACTGCACCATCACCAGTCACATTTCGAATGAAGTCCCCTGTGCAATTGTTGTTTTTAATTTTTGATCTGATTTTCCTTTGTCGATCATTGTTATAACAGCTCGGCAGATTTTGATGAAACTAGACACAATGAGGGTTTACGGCAGGAATGTGTGCAAACTAACAGAATTTGAGACTCATTTTTTCCACTGTGGCACCCCTGTTGAACATTTTATTTTTGGACAAGATATTGACTTGACAAATTTTGTTGAAATTCAACTGGATATGTGGCAAGAATGCATTGGTCCCACATCGAGTTCACTGCATAAAGTAAGATAAAATCTCACTAATTTCGAACAAAAATAGTTGCCAAAATTACATTGTTCATTTTCTAAGGACTTCTTCTAATATTGATTTGAATGTCTACATTTTTCAAAATAATGTCCAATTGTAGCTATGGCACAGAATTTATAAAGCAATAATTTGGTGCTGTGGTCAAATCTCACCAGTTTAGGACACAATATGGTGGACAAATGAAATTTTATTTATTGTCAATAATAGAAGCCTTTGATCAATTTGGCTGATTGTTTTTGTCCGAAATTGGTGATATTACACTGTACATATCAGTGGGAAAATGGGAAAATAAAAGTACTTGTCTGCAATATTGTGTCTTAAATTAGTGAAATTTTACCATAGCAGTTCCCGATTGATCATTTTAGTTTTTGGCATGGTTTTCTTGTCTGTCAGTTATCAATAAAAACGCCCTGCAGATTTTGATGGATCTTAGCACAAGCACTTATGGTTGGGAAGGGCCAGCACCGATTGGACTGCTGTAGCACCTCCTGCTGACCATTGTTGTTTTTGACGAGATACCGCGTGCCCATTGATTATTGTTAGAATGTCTTGACAATTAATATTTTTCATACTTGACTGAGTTGGGATGCATAGTTGCCAACTGTCCCACTTCTTGAACCTCCGTCCTGCAACAGCATGAAGGTATCCTGCTTTTTAACAGGTGTGATGATATTTACATACACCTGTCATTGTGTTGACTTATGGCTATTTCCTTTTATGCCTTTCTATATATTTACCCCCATTTTGCTGTTCCGTTTCATCAGGGAACGACTAAATGGTGTTGGCATGCAGTTTCTGGAGTGCTATGTGGCTTCCCCCTCAAACTTGTTGTGTTGGGATCCACGACCTCCCGCTTTTCCTTTTTGAACTGTTTAAAATTATATCCGAAAACATTTTTACACATGTGCAATTATGTGGATGCCTAAGTGCACTAAGAGACAGTCCCAGTCAAGCACACTGAGGTTAACGTTTTAGCCAGNCCTAATGGGAAAGCACCTTTGGCATTTAATATGCTTTCTAGTGTCCAGGAAGTTTTTAAGATAATAAAGTCACACTGGTGAGGTGATCAGTGTCGTGGATTGTTATTCATTTTAAGAAGATTCAACCCAGTTTTATTTTATCATGGAAGTAGTAACAGTCTGATACCTATTTTAGTATGTGCCTGCTACAAGTCTATAAAACTGGGCGTCATTGAATTAGGTTTTCCGTTACATGCACGTGAACTCAAGCATTGCCTACAAAGTTGTGAAATTTACATGAGTTTCTGAAAGGCCAACTAATTAAATTAATGATTGAAGTCCTTTTAAGAACTGAAGGTTTTCATACTTATAAAACATAGACAACATAATATAAATACCAGCATTAGATAACCTGAATAATGCCCAAAATCATGCCATTCAGGTTTGAACACAGTTTTGTGTGTTGATACCAGTCATGAGGTTTTCTTGTACGTTATGAAATGGTTGTATTGTAGGATACTTGCATTTTGTGAAATAATGTAATTTGCTACGCTTATTATTACCCATTGAAGTGATCTTCAATCTCGTAAGTATTGTACCAGATTGCTCAACTCACGTGCTACCCTGACTTGACCTGGTAGTTGGAAATGGGCCACCAGATGATCGAATGTGCCCCAGCCTGTTTCAGGTTGGACCAAATTGCGTTGGATATTTTTATGGCTGAATTGAAACATAGTCCTGCAGATGGCATGTAACATAGAAGAGTCCAAATGAATTTAAGCAGCGGCACATAATGTTTTGCAGGCAGTTTATCCCGCTTGCAATACATTCCACGCCTCACTGAAAAAGGTATATTTATACAGATAATGTTTTGTTGTGATAATTTTGCATTATGTTTTGTTTTCAATAAAAAGTTCAACTCAGTTGACAGTTCACCATTGACAGAAGTTTATCAGGTGCCCTAGATTTTATAACAACTCATATCCTTACAAAATTGGTTAATGATGATTGTCAGGTTTTCTCAATCACCATCTTGTATTCACTCATTTGTTATAGGTGTGGTGTCTTAAAGAATTGAATGTTTATGCGATGGCTAATGTCCTCAGGACAATTAAAGGTGTCATTCTTTTGTAATAAATGAGTTTAAGATTTAAAATTTTACCTTAACTGTCTTGAAAAATAAGTTGTCCTCAGCTGTGTCTGCTCCAGCCTTGTGAAAAGTGTAATTTGCATTTAGTGCTCGGCTCGCTTGTAAGTATGAAGGAAGGATTTCATGGCTGAATATTGTGTTAAATCTTTTTTAAATGTTCATTCATCTTAATACTTTAGTTGCGTCAACTAATTTTTGTCAATGAATGGCTAATAGACATACTTAAGACTCATCCAAAAGCTGTTCAGATATATCCAGAAAGCTTTAATTGTGTGGTACCAATTTTAATTTATTTTTGTAATTTATTTCTTATTGCAAAATTATTTTTACTGTAAGGAACTGTAATCAGAGATTTTGATCCAGTTTTAAATAGCTGTTTGTGAGTGTACTCCCTACTTTTGCAGACCAGCTTTTTTCTTAAGCAGCTACCATTTTGTTGGGCTCAGCTTATTCACGGTGGGTTAACTGAACCTGAAATTAGGGAACTAATTGTCCGGTCATTCGTGTCATTTTGATGTCAATGACTCTTTATAAGTTTCAGATTTCATTAGAGTGATTACTTAACACTGATCTAAGTATAAATATCAAATTTCTAAAATGTTTGGCTAATTCACCACATGATCTACTAGCAGCCAGACCAGTGATTTGTCATCTAGTAGTGGTTGAGTATTGCGCAGTGTTCTTTGATAACCGATCAGTTGAAATATCATCTGAACGTCATCGATCGGATCTGTCTTCTTCATCTTTATCTTCGTTTTTGGAATCATCGGACAACGGGGTTGTTTCATCCAGATATTACGCCTATTCATCAAATATTCTCTCAGGCACTGTCTGGTTCTTCTGACGTATCAGACATTTATGAACTATCTGCCATGTCATTCATGGGGAAATGGTGGAGATAAATCTTGTTTTTGGTCCAGTGTGTCAGCGCCGTTGTAGGCAGGTTACAACATCACAAAACTGAAATAGTTTTAAACACTTTTACAGTTAATCTGTGGGTTCTTTATGACATAATTTCGTTGACCAATTTTGTGTTACAGTTAACATTCATGAGACTCGCAGGGATCACGCCATGACGCGGTCTTGCGGTAATCCTGCAAGTTTTTTTCGTAAATGTCCCTGATGCATTACCTAAATGAGCCCGTTTGTCCCCTTGTTAATAGCAGCAGAGTATTACAGAAATAAAAGTCAGATGCAAGTGCTATGGAAATTCTTTTTGTTCATGTACAGCAATCTCTTGAACTGCCCAGTCCCGCGAACAGCAGAAACCCTCTGTTGGGCAATGGCATGCCTAATGGTTTGCTTTGCTATGCATACACAGCACTATAGTTTTTGGTCTCTGTACTTTGGCCAGATGATAAAGAATGATATATCCTGCACTACCCAGCCTGCCAAATTTTTTAGTGTACACAGTGTAGCTTGCCATGCCATGCTGAAACATTTCTTGCAATAAAAGAATGTAATGTTAAAATTTTTTGCCTTAATATAGTGTTTAGTGTAACTAGAGCACCGGCTGGGCCTGATAGTGGCTAACAACAGAATCAGAGTGGACCATGTGCTATTTTGGCATGAGCTGTTGGTATCTAGACTGCAGACATCAACACCAATTTCAGAATTAACACAGTACTTTTTCAAACATTTCGTAAAAAGTGGTATGTCTTTGTAACAACTTTTTAGGTAATCCTTTAATTATTCAGAATTGTGTTTCTTCCAATTTCCTTGATGATTTTCATCTTAACTTAAACAGGACTGGACAAATTTTGACTTTTTAAAAAAATAATTGCAGGCGGTCTGGTACACGTTGTACCAGACGTGCACAGGCCGCGCATGTGGGCCCATTGCAATGATCACCTGGAAATATTTTTGTGCTTTATTAATGTAAAGTTAACACCGAGCTGAGGAGCCAGAAACCTGACTGTTGCCCAGTGGGACTTGAACCGACGACCTGGAGCAAAGAAGGCGGTTACCATCACACTAGGCCACACTGCCTCCTCTTTTTTGACTTGGTTCGTGGACATTTTTCAAAAACTACTAACTGCACTACTTTTATTGAGGCTGTATAAGTTGTTTTTTTTTCTGTTTTTCAGAAAACTTTTGCCAAGATGGAGATTGAGAAGTTATATCAGCAGTACTGTGTTCGACTCAAGCATTTCCTTATGGTGATGCTGCTGATTATGCTCTTATTGTTTGGCGCTGGCGTCATCATAGCGCAAATCTCTTACTTCAAGGTATGTCATATCTGTTGTTTCCTTTTCTGTGACCCCTTGGGGACATAGTTAGTCAGTGAGGAACTACGGTAAGAATTCTTCAATTTGGTATAGTCTCTTGAATTTGGGACACGGAAAGTCCTGCAAAAATTGTATTTGCTTCGTTCTAGAATTTGGGTCAATGGTGATTTTAGCGTTCATCATATTTCTTAAATTTCGGTCAATGTGTTTTCAGTCTACAGACTGTGTAACTTTGACATCTTTCTGGTGATTCTTGAATTTGGGACGGCCAATATTACCTGTTTCTAAAATTTGGGACAAGCTCCGACCCTGAGCAAGATCATTAATTTTTAACTGTCCCAAATTGGAGAAATTTTACCGTATGTTCCTGTAAGGCGCTTCGGTTCTCCAGGTAGGCTTACATTCTCTCCGGTAAAGCAAAAATTAACCTTGGGACAGGATATGGTGTCATGGAAGGATTTCAAATAGAATGATTGTTTGCAGCAAAAGATTTGCTCATTGTTAAATCAGATTTGTTTACTCAACTCCCAAATGAAATACATAACGGTGTTTGATGTCTTAAGCTGTGTATGCTTTCAGTACTTGCGTAGTTTTCCATCTTTTGTGTTTCACTGTTTTCATCAAGCTTTTTGAGAATGGTGGCTCACTGCATTCAAATGTTGAACCACTGTGTTCTAATTGTTGATTGACTGTCAAGTCATTTGTCCTTAATTAACAGGTGTAAATGAGATGTTGTATTACCATTGTCTTATTATTCAGTCTGCACTGCTCACTGCAGACTGAATACCATTTGTATGGAAGTTGTTACCTAATCATGTTCTAATTATTCACAAAGACTTCAACCAATCACAGAACACAGAAAGTTTCCCCTTTAGAACTTAGGTGAACATTGTGATTGACAGCGTTCCATCATTTCCACCACGCTCAAGTTTAATCCTGGTGTGAACGCTGCTGTTTTGCATAAACATACAACAGTATAACAGAATACCGGTAGGCATAATTCAAGACACAAAAGTGCTAAGAATTTCAACGAAATTCAAGAATGGTTTAAAACAGGTTATTGTTGTTACGGTAAAGTCGCGTGATTTTCGGACGGCCCGCCATTTTCGACCAAGAATAAATANATTCTCTCCGGTAAAGCAAAAATTAACCTTGGGACAGGATATGGTGTCATGGAAGGATTTCAAATAGAATGATTGTTTGCAGCAAAAGATTTGCTCATTGTTAAATCAGATTTGTTTACTCAACTCCCAAATGAAATACATAACGGTGTTTGATGTCTTAAGCTGTGTATGCTTTCAGTACTTGTGTAGTTTTCCATCTTTTGTGTTTCACTGTTTTCATCAAGCTTTTTGAGAATGGTGGCTCACTGCATTCAAATGTTGAACCACTGTGTTCTAATTGTTGATTGACTGTCAAGTCATTTGTCCTTAATTAACAGGTGTAAATGAGATGTTGTATTACCATTGTCTTATTATTCAGTCTGCACTGCTCACTGCAGGCTGAATACCATTTGTATGGAAGTTGTTACCTAACCATGTTCTAATTATTCACAAAGACTTCAACCAATCACAGAACACAGAAAGTCTCCCCTTTAGGACTTAGGTGAACATTGTGATTGACAGCGTTCCATCATTTCCACCACGCTCAAGTTTAATCCTGGTGTGAACGCTGCTGTTTTGCATAAACATACAACAGTACAACAGAATACCGGTAGGCATAATTCAAGACACAAAAGTGCTAAGAATTTCAACGAAGTTCAAGAATGGTTTAAAACAGGTTATTGTTGTTATGAAATGGGTATTTCACAATATTAGACTGTACTTTATGGCGTTTAAGCTTTCATTTATTGTGATATTTAGTATTGCTGTAACACAACCTTATTTTATGACCACGAGAATTTTTCAAGTGGTGATGAAAATTGTGTTTTCAGCCAATTTTGCCTTCTGGATAAGAACTGACAAAAACCCACACTGAGGCATTAGGGTATGATAAACATCCTGAAGTCCTAAATAGAAAATTGAATTGTTTTAACATGTGGCATCATGTTTAATGGATTTGTGCAGAAGTGTCTGTCAGTAAGACTAAACCAGGACTGAGTTCTGTAGACAGCAGGGGAATCTTGCAGGAAGATAGTGAGATCCTGTGCTTTGCTTGTAATACATGGAGATATCTCATCAAGTCTTGATTTTTCGCATGCCTGTGAATTGGGTTACTGTTACAAGCAGTTGGAAATCCTTGGTTTCCGTTATGGACTTATTCCTGATTTGTATATAAATCAAGTTGTACTGTAAATATGGAATATTGAAGAGGCCAGTGTCGGCGATTCATTCAGTGATATTGAATGTTTTATGGTGGAGTGATGGTTCACAATTGTTACCCGAAACATTTATAGTTTCATTAACTGAATAAAAATTGTTGTTTTTATTTTTTGACATTTGCTGGCTGTACTTCGGGAGCAAGTTTTCGGTTGCACAACACTTTTCATTGTTCACAGTCTTTATTCCGTTATGTTCGTACTTTCGGAACAAAACTCTACTCTCAACTGAACATAGATACAGTAACTGACCTAGCGACATAATTAAAAGACACACGATATTTCGAAACATACTTGTCAGTTACTGTATCTATGTTCAGTTGAGAGTAGAGTTTTGTTCCGAAAGTACGAACGTAACGGAATAAAGACTGTGAACAATGAAAAGTGTTGTGCATTTAACAAATTTCACATTTGCATGAACTTTTAAAACATTATAAAAGTCTGTAGCAATCATTTTGAGTACTTACATCTTCATTTTTTATAAAGGTTGTACTATTGGTAAATTATGTTTGTGGGAAAGGTTTCTGGTGGTGCAGTAGGGTAGGTATTCTTCACTTATTTAGCCTTCAACTCAAATGCTATTTTGTTGAATTTCTCTGTAAAAATAAAGATTAAGGACATTTTAGCCAATTACAAACCTGGCTTAAAGTGTGTAGATCTCATAAAACTAGAAATTTCCCATTATTTGTGAAACGATAATCAGCGTTGAAAAATGAAGAAATAGTCATTTTCTCAATTATTTTTGTGTGAAACAAGTGGACAATTATTATATTATCAGTTTATTGGTAGCTGATGGAGGCCATGTTGTGTGTAGCGGTATATGTGGTGATCTCAGTAATCTCTTTTACACACTTACAACCTCTTAATTAGCTCTCTTTACATTACCTATGGCTTAAAGCTGGATATGTAATAAACCATATTGGCATTTTGAGGTAGTGCTAGGAGTAAAATTCTTGGCAGTGTGTGTGATCAGAAATATTCAGGGTAATCGAGATTAATTATTGTCGTAAAGGTTGCGAAATGTACAGGATAAATGAAGTGTTTTTCTATTCTAGCCAAACAGTATTACGCGGTAATGAGATTTTAAATGCATTTGCCGAAACTGAGTGGCATTTTTAGCAGTCAGTGTTGTTGCCGCTAGTTGACTTGGAAATTACGAGGTATATAATAAAATAAGTTGGTAGAAAGATGCAAAAGCGCGCCTTATTCTCCAGACATGTAAGTGAAGATAAAAATTAAAAAACACTCACCTGCTGGTATGATCGTCAAACATAGTGTAATCATTTTTATGCGCCCACATATTTATATGTGGGTGCGTATTGCCGTCATCTCTGTCTGGGCGTCCGGCGTCCGCAGCTATATCTCCTAAACCCCTGACAGGATCTTGATGAGATTTGGCAGATGTGTTCCTATCAAGCTGACAACAGATGACGACAAATTTCGGACCTCTCCAATTACGGGTGTGTCCCCTAGTGGCAATTTTATTTTTTTACGCTCACCTCTGTAGCTTCGGAGGTTGACAACATATTTTCACAAAATTTGGACTATTGGCATCTATTAGTGAGATGACACTATCCTCTCGTTTTCGCATCGATTCAACATAGTTTGCGCCACGTAGTGGCCATTTTTACTGTGTTCGAGTGTGACGTCCACCCCTCCATTAACCAAACCGTTCTAAGGATGCTTGTGAAAATTGGGATGTATGTTCTTACAACTATCATTAAAATCTCTTGGTCTATTTAAACCGACCTCTAGTCTATAATCACACCATGAGTGTACCACGTATCCGTGCTCGTTCTTCTAAGAACGCGGTCTCTTCTCCGGCCGTCGTCAGGTGTTCCCACGTTCTTAGAAGAACGAGCACAGATACGTGGTACACTCACGGTGTGATTATAGACTAGAGGTCGGTGTAAATAGACCAAGAGATTTTAATAATAGTTGTAATACACCACCACCTCAGAGCGGTTTTAGGAAGTCATGTATTTTCTTACTATGAAAAGTATGGCTGATGATGATTTTCCGACCGCTTCGACTACTGTGGCGTCTCCTAGTGGAATTTATGTTTTTTTCACCCATGGCTGTATCTCCTGAACTGTTTGCAAGATCTTTATTAAATTTAGCAAGTGTATTTATATAATGATGACAACAAACAATTTTCGTAGGGATGGGACTGCTGGTGCTCCCTCTAGTGGCAATTTTAGTTTTTCACGTTTATCTCTTTATCTTTAAAGGTCAACACATTTTCATAAAATTTGGGATATAGGCGTCTATTAGTTAGATGACGCTACCATCCCGTTTTTGGATGGATTTGAGGTGTTTTGCGCCACCTAGTGGCCATTTTTACTGTTTTCGAGTCTGCTTTTTGGAGTCCGCCCCTCTATCAACCAAACCGCTGTAAGGATGATTGGGAAATTAGCATGCATGTTCTTACTATGAAGAGGATGGCTGACGATTTTCCGATGCCTTTGATTACAGTGGCGCCTCCTAGTGGCAGTTTTGTTTTTTGCGCCCATGGCTGTATCTCCTAAACTGTTTGCACTATCTTTACTAAATTTAGCAAGTGCATTTATATGATGTTGACAATGGATGACGATGATTTTTTCACCAGTGTGCCTCCTAGTGGCAATTTTAGTTTTTTAAGTTTATCTCTGTGTATTCAAAGGTCCTCAGTGGAGTTTCATAGAATTTGGAATATAGGCATCTATTAGAGAAGTGACGCTATCCTACCATTTTCAGATGGATTCAAGGTATTTTGCGCCACCTAATGGCCATTTTTACTCTTTTCCAATCTGTTTTTTGGCATCCACCCGTTTATCAATCAAACCATTCTAAGGATGATTTTAAAAATTGGCGTATGTGTTCTCAGTGTGAAGATGACAGTCGAGGATGACGACGTAGACTAGTGTGGCGCCTCCTGGTGGTAGTTTTGTTTTGTTTTGCGTCCGTAGCTGTATCTCCTAAACCCACTGCAGGATCTTTATTAAATTTATGTTTTTATAAGAAGCTAACAATAGATGAAAACTTTCAGGCAGACACTGTGCCCCCTAGTGGCAGTTTCATTTCTTTCTGTTTTCTTTTGTTTCTCAGAATTTTTTTGTCAGATTTTTTTGAAATTTAGTAACTAGCTTTCTATTGAAGAAACGATGGCATGTTCCATTTGCAGAAGGACTGGAGGTTTTGCTCCATCTAATGGCCATTTTTATGATACAAATAAACAACTCTTAGAAGCATGCCGTTTGCAGTGCATTCTTGGGCGCATTTCAACGCTCAGCGTTGCTCTTGTTTTATTTATTTTATTCAAGTGTAAATATCCAGAGAGGGCTTGACTACAATACCGAGGGACAGACATTTAATATAGCCTTAAAAATTGATGGCATTTTATGAGTTGGATTTACTGATATCTAACACAAATTTTCTTTTACAAAGATGATCATGAGATTCCCATTTTCCGAGTTGGATTTCCTAACATTTCTAACAAAGTTTCTTTAACAAAGAAGATCATGAGATTTCCATACTTGTGTATTTAGTACTATTGTAAAGTCATCTGTCCTTTAGATATTGTAGTCCAGCCTGGGAGTAGCTTGTTTTTGTAGCAGAGTTCAGGCACAGTTTTTTAAATGTCTCTCCAAATTACTCTCCTGGCCTTGAGCAAACTGAACCATTTGTTCTTTAGTTGTGTTATGAATGTCATGCAGAAATTTAAACTGTGTCAAGCAGTGGGTAGTTATCCTGAATTACCTACTAACAGTCTGATCTCTGCTACAGTTAATAGCTCTGCTATGGCCAATTTGTCAAATCTCAGTTTGTATCTCAATGAGTGGTTGTTGGGACAGTTTTCTATACTATTGAATAATGGGTTATGTTGTGTATAGGTGTTGAAAGAAAGTATTTAGGTGTTATTGTGTTTTGCGTCTATATGTTGTAATTAATGTAGGGTATCATAAGGTTGATTTAGTATGCATTGTCATATCTAGATGTAATGCTTTCCAGTCAATACGTGTTTATCTAACGGTTGTACTTTTTGATATTGACCAATAAAAAGGAGCAGAGTTTTAATCAGATGACTACTGCAGTGGTCAAGCTTACCAATAAGCCTTTCTTTGTGAAATGAGTTGACCAAATACACAACGAAAAAATATTGATCAAGAAAGAAGTTTGTGTGAAATGTTGGGTAGTAAGTAGACAATGAGGATCTCTCTGAATGCAATTCAATGTTATAGGATGGTCATGGATTACTGAGAGACTCTTGAATCATGCCGTATTTACTCACAATGCTGCAACATTCATCTGCCTCATTTTCGTGCCATTGGAGTTTCTCATGTAATTTTTTCTTGCACCTTTCAAATTTTGTCTTGACTGTTAACTACGGTGTTTTCTCTATTAGTTTGTTCACTCTATTAGTTTGTACAGAGCCCTTGAAACATGGCATTTGTCTCCAATAGTTTGTACAGTATGCGTCTGAGAGAAAAATAATTCGTACAGATATTTGCGTTGGAAAAATTAATTCGTGCAAGCTTTCTGGATCGGTGAAATGGAAAGTCATTCTTATAATAAAAGAACACAAATTAATAAGTGCCAATTCTATTCAGGTGATCGGAATCCGTTATTTGCTTTACTACGCTAGCATAGAGCTCGAAAAGTCGTTTTCCAGATTGCTATTTTTAGCGACAGAGGATAAAATAGTGATAAGATTTTTCAGTGTGTTGCCAAATGGCGGTAAAAATGTCATAACAGCGGATTTTCCCAACAAGGGTCTGTTACCCTTAGATTGTACTACACGAATAAATTTACAGAAGTGCGGAGTAACAGTACCGTGCCGTCCCGCAGTCTTGTTAGAGCTGATTCCGGTGACTGTAGTGTGCAGTCGACAAATGACCATACAGTGCTCCACTATTCTCACGTGGTGAAGTGCGCGCGTGCAATCGTGTTGCAGATGTTACACCGTAAGGATTAAATTTATGGCACAGTGGTCCCGTGATAGCAGTAGAACTATGTGCGTATTAGCTGTAAAGTTCTGAGTTCAGAGAGCAATTAATGAGTTGTTTGACGAAATAAATGTTTGAAAAACTAATTCAGGTGTTTTGTTTTTTATGGTTAAGAATGTTTATGTTCTAGACTCTGTAACCCAATGAATTGTTTAGTGCGGCTGTATTAACTTCAGTTGCCATTGCGAGCCGAGACTGGTCATTTCGTATCAAGTGATGATTTTAATTAGTTGGCAACCCAAGAGTGTTTCAAAGAAGGAAGTTTTGGTGTAGGATAGGGTGGGTGTATTTCAGAGTGGATGTATCTTTTCTCTTCTTACTCCATATGTGGTTCTAGGGAGCGTTTAGATCTCCTGCATGACCTGAGGTTATCGCTCATTGGTCATGTCACATAGGTCAATGCTTGTTTAGATAATCTCAATGTGCCTGAACATAGCATTGTAGTATGTGTTGTGAATGCTCTTTTAATACGACAAGGACGGTAATTACAGAAAAATAACAATTTCTTCTCTCTTGTTCTATACTGGGAATCAATCTCAGTGGAGTGATCCCGTGGGCATTTGTTAATTTTGTCTTTCCTATGCGTTTAATTACCCATTCTGGCCTGTTAAGTTGGGTGTATAATTGTCATCTCGAGGGAGAGTTGTCACATTCAAACTGTGCAGATTGTGTGAGAGTAATCTGGTTAATGATAATTATTTTGAACCTAATGATTGCTTGTCCAGTTTTGATGGAACGGTAAACTGAATGTTGGACACTTCTATCACAAATCGTTTCGCATTAATTTGCGCACGATTGAAGTCTGTCCGACGAACCGTTTTTGAATTATATCAAAATAATGGGCAGGAAGTTCTGCCCTGCAATTTGTCTGATATTCCCAATTTCATATAACGTGCATGATTACTGAATAAATCTATCATTCATGGTGTAAAATTGTCTCGACAAACTCGTACTATATTGTCTGATCTTGTCGGCTTAGTAATTCATCATTTAATACAACAGAAAGCAAGTTTCAAATTAGACTTCAGAAATCGGAAGTTGCCAACTGTATAACGCTTAATGATATTTTCACCATTGAAAGGATCTGTTACTCGTATTATAGACTGCAGTTAAGATGGCATGGCCAGGCTATTATTTGTCTTTTTAAAAACAATTTGTAAATGGCCATCAGAGGGAAGTTGCCAGACTCATAACTGTGGTGAATCACAGGCACAGTTGTCAAATTATTTATGCCTCCATAATGAAATAATCATTATCTTCCTATGGTCTTGAAAATAGTGGTTTGAAGGTGGAATGTGGCTTCCAAATTGGCTGTCAAGGTCACGGTTTCTTTGGTCACCACTCTCGCTGAACTGGAGTAACTCCTCACTAACAGCGTACTTTTACAGTTGTGTTCACGTGTAAAACATACACATTTTCCTGCGTACTTAATATGCATTCCTCTACATACAAATATGCACTGTGACACTCTGTGCTACTCAAGCCTCTTTCTGCTGTCAAGTCCTCTTTCTGCTGTTGGATTGGCCACATGTTGCAAAATCAGGTTTTATCACAAAATGTTACTGGAAAAATGTACTGTGAANGGGGGGGGGGGGGGGGGGGACGGGGAGGCCTTGCTGTTAGTGTATGCTTTTGATGTCATAAAAATGACTGTCAAATAACTATTTTTTCATACCATAAAACATGACTAAACAACCAATAACGGAAATGTCACTGAGATCCAACCACAGGCTGCACAACCTAATGCAAAACTTCGCATCAGATGGTCCCCAGTTGTCCCCTGATATGAAAAACATCGCCAGTCAAAAATTTCGTCTGATTCTAGTAGTGTCCTCAACATGAATGGCCAAGTGGTTATTTAAAGAGGCGGGACCAGTTCATAAAGGTCTAACGACTACCAACATTTCGATCGGTAATGCTTGTTATGTCGGTGTCTGAGCAGTCACACCTGCTATGAACTAGTCCAAAAACATGATGGCTTTCGTGGTCGAAAAACAAATGTCGCGCTTCGGTAGGGGATAGCAACATGATCTCACATGAGTAGCCAACAAAATGAAAAACTCACATCAAAATAAAAAATCAGTCTCACAATAATCGGCACCAGTCTCTCAAGCTTAACAGATATCAACATTTTGTCCTCGTTTTTATAGTGTCCGTGTTTTTTCTTAGAGCCGCAACTCAGAAACCTTGCCGTGAAGCTACTGAAGGTGCCAAGAGTTGCTTCTATCTCGTTCTCACCTTTATACAACCACTGTTTTAGTGCCTTCAGGGACTGTCATGTAATAGTTAGTAGTACCGATAGCTATAGTAACAGTTCATTCCTCAACTCCATAAAACCATGTTTTTTAAAAGTCACAATTGATACCTTGCGGATTCGTTGATGGTACCATTAGCCAACACCCCTCTCATCCTGTAGGACCGCTGTGGTCGCAATTGAGACTGTGCACTGGAAATGTTGGTGGTGCCAATATCCAACACTAGTCCCATCCTCACCTGAGTACCACTGTTTTTACCGTACAATATTGAGACCTCACAGTGGAGATGCCAATAGCTAACACCTGTCTCATCCTCATTTATAGTTTGTTGTATTTCAGAGCCTTGGCAAAGCCTTTGCCATGTAACTGTTGGTTTGGTCATTTGTCATTATTGGTACATATAACACTAATCTTACTGGGTAATCTCATCTGCATAAAATGAGCCATTTTTCATCCACAGCGGAGACCTTGTGGTAGAATAGGAAAGAGTCACAGCGTTCCCGCATCTTGAGAGGTGGTTTGATTCAAGTTATTCAATGGAGAAAAATGATTCTCAAAATGGAGAAAAATGATTCTCAAAATGTGGGACCCCTGTAAGTCACTTAGCTAGAACAGTTGGTGGTGATATCTGAGCCTCCCTGTTATGTGCTCATTGACTGTGTAATCATTCTGATTTACTTATGTTTGCAGAGCCTCAACAAAGACCTTGCTGTGGAACAGTTGGTGGTGTCAACGGTCAGCACCAGTCTCTCCATCGTCATGCTCGTCCTCATCTGTATAGAGCCATTGTTCCGGCGGGTCACCACCCTAGTGACCGCTGTCCTGTGGGTGGTCATTCTAACTGGCTCTCACCTTTACTTCATCTTTGCCCCCATCAGGACCCCAATGGACATGGTGGCCATCACATACTACGTCATCCTGGTCCTGCATATGATGATGCCCCTGCCTCAGATTGGTGCATTAGTACTGGGTATCCTAACAGCAGTCTCACAGTTGATTGTGGGCGGCCTGCATAGTAACATGAATACAGACCATATCGGCTACCAGGTAGTTACAGTAGATATGGTAAAAGTCTATAGTTTTGGATAAAAGCAGTTGTCAAAGTGGAAAAATTTATCTGGTATCCAATGGCTGCTTTGCTGTATATATCTGTTCAGTTCAGTTTAAATTTCTACTTTAGATATTTGACTTGCCTGTAAAGTTCCTCTTTTGTGACAATTTTGGCCTTAATTGAAGAATTTGTGGTAATCATTTTTGCACATAAAAGAACAATAAATTCGTGCCTTCTGTCAAAAAATATTTTTCTATTTATATTCTGTTATAAAATCAGTCTCGCCTTTTTCTTTACTTAAATTGGAGATGATTTATAGTCTAAAGAACTGATATCCCATTATTGCTTCAGACTGTGCCCATTAAGTTACAGTTGCACTTGGTTTCAGTCCCCATGGCAGTGTCTGTCGGGAATTTCGGGCAATTTTTTAAACAGATTTCTGAAAAAAGTTGTTTTTAACACCAGAACATGTTTTGTAGCATCTTTAAAGTTATTCAGCAGCATAGTGTCAAGTCTTCCTGTTGTCAAATATCTACAAAACTATAAAATCACCTATTTGTAAGTGAAATATGAAAGTAGACAGCCTATTATTGTTGCTTCTTGAATAAACGCTCTCAGGTTGGACTAAGTGAGACCTTCGTCTGAGGTGTATTTGGAAAGATTAGCATCGTTTGATGTGTGCTTGTTAAACGGCGATTTTAACCGAATTCTTTTTCACAGTTTGGGCTGTTGGCCTTCCCTGTTTTTGATCTCGCATTGCTAAGAAGTTACAGTTGTCACTGTTGATTAAAAGCTAAGTCGAACCTCTAGTAATTAGTTTTGGTGCTGTAAGGTTACGTGTGAATTTATTTACCATAACTAGAAAACTCTAGAAATTAGCTCTGTAAATATTTCCGAATGTCGATTGTCTGTCTCTCGGCTTTTTTTTACTTTTCACAATTCTGTCATTAACTGGGTAATATGATGTCATTTCAGTAAAATTTAGCAGTTAAAGAAGGCAGGTGCATTCATAGCAATTAAAGAAGGCAGGTGCATTCATAGCAAAACTCTGGTTTCATGAACACGACCCGATGTACACTTACTTGAATTATCGAGAAGAAATTTAAAAAAAAACGCTGAATGGTTTCCTAAAATATTGTTTCGTTTTATGTAGAAAATATATATCTGAAACTAAATAAGGCGATCCAGATCCTCCCAAGGATACTATTGTTTCAAGAAATGAAGAATATAAATCGGTAAATAAAACAACAAGAATGGATCAACTGAAATTTGAAATTTTCGGATGTATCAACTTCCTTTATCAACAAAAACAGAAAATGTCCAAATTTAAGCTTTTGTTGTTGATAAAGGAAGTTGATACATCCGAAAATTTCAAATTTCAGTTGATCCATTCTTGTTGTTTTATTTACCGATTTATATTCTTCGTTTTATGCAACTTTTTGAGTTTTTTCATAAAAATTACTTAAATTCTCTTATTTTGATAGCGCCTTGTGCAAAAGTGGAAATTTTATAAACAATTCCATACAAGGTTTTGCAGAACAGTGTATTGAGCATAGTATGTGAAAGTTTGGTATGCATCAGGTCAGCCATTTCTGAGATATGACATTCTAAAGGAAGCTTAAATTTGGACATTTTTCTAAGAGTGACTGGTAACCTTAAATTCAATAAATGCGTGAATCAGCATGCTCCTTTTGGTTAGGGCAGTTAAAGTTAACTAAAGCTATGGTCACAACCCGCCGTGCGTGTTTATTGTTCGTACGTTTTCTGCGGACGCCACGGGCACCACGTTTTTCTGAAAACGTGAGTAGGGAGTGGCAAGCGCAGGGAGGACGTACGTCAACGCACGTCACACGTACTGCCGTGAATCTGTAATGCGAACGCAGCTTGCACGCAGAGAAAGTTCTGCATGCACTAAAAGTGCTACGTCGTGTCTGCGTTCTCCTGCGTATTCACCAAAACGCACGGAGGCCGTACTTGCCACGTACGGATCGCCAAATTTCCCCCACGTTTTTACACGTAGACAGCACGCACTTGCACGTACGGCGGGTTGTGACNAGGTGTATTTGGAAAGATTAGCATCGTTTGATGTGTGCTTGTTAAACGGCGATTTTAACCGAATTCTTTTTCTCAGTTTGGGCTGTTGGCCTTCCCTGTTTTTGATCTCGCATTGCTAAGAAGTTACAGTTGTCACTGTTGATTAAAAGCTGAGTTGAACCTCAAGTAATTAGTTTTGGTGCTGTAAGGTTGCGTGTGAATTTATTTACCAACTAGAAAACTCTAGAAATTAGCTCTCTAAATATTTCCGAATGTCGATTGTCTGTCTCTCGGCTTTTTTTACTTTTCACAATTCTGTCATTAACTGGGTAATGTGATGTCATTTCACTAAAATTTAGCAATTAAAGAAGGCAGGTGCATTCATAGCAATTAAAGAAGGCAGGTGCATTCATAGCAAAACTCTGGTTTCATGAACACGACCCAATGTACACTTACTTGAATTATCGAGAAGAATTTAAAAAAAGCTGAATGGTTTCCTAAAATATTGTTTCGTTTTATGCAACTTTTTGAGTTTTTTCATAAAAATCACTTAAATTCTCTTATTTTGATAGCGCCGTGTGCAAAAGTGGAAATTTTATAAACAATTCCATTCAAGGTTTTGCAGAACAGTGTATCGAGCGTAGTATGTGAAAGTTTGGTATGCATCAGGTCAGCCATTTCTGAGATATGACATTCGAAAGGAAGTTTAAATTTGGACATTTTTCTAAGAGTGACTGGTAACCTTAAATATTTTGGTTAGGGCAGTTAAAGTTAACTAAAGTGGCTTTTATACAACTAATGCTTGGCATAGAAGTTGTCGTGGCATGAGTTGATCAGTGCTACATATGACACTGTCAGAATCTGGATCAGCAGGGAAGTCAGTAACGGGAAGCCAATCTGTACACGCTCGTGTCAACAATGGCGAATGCCTAAAACCATGTAGAATTTCAACTGTTGTGTGCATTTATAGCGTCACGACATGAAAACAGCAGACGAAGTAACTTTCGCAATTTACCATATCACAAAAACGAGTGACAGATTGTGAATATTTGTCAAGAATAATCACTCACATGTATGCGATTATACAAGTTCAATTAAAATTACCCCTTTCGCATTGCCACTGGTTTGTGGTTTGATCTAAAGTTGATATGTAACAAAATGATCTGGTTCAATTTACCCTAGCTCAGAAACGGGTGACAAAACTTGTCACTGTGGTGTCATTTTGTTCCGTTAAACACATACTTGCGCTCCATGATCATTTTGTAGTTCTGTGTCAGTTGTTCATTGTCCTTTAGTGCCGTGTAAATGCAACATTATGTGACTGCGCTGTATGTTGTTGGATGCAGTAAGCTAGCTATTGGAGATTGTGTATTGTATGCCATTGTGAGGTGTATTTGCCCAAAATGTCTGCTATTTTTGAATGACTTGTCTGTATAACCGTGATTGTGCGTAGGGGTTCCAGCATCTTAGTAATTAATACTACAACTCTGCTTCCAACAGCATGTGGTAAAGTGTGAAATCAAGACTTTTAATTAGACTTAACCAGCTGCTAAAGGTCATCTTTTCACTTGGATTACAATCTCCATTTCACATGGCGTGGACACAGGCTGAATCTGTAAACTTTAATGTATAAACGATCCATCCCAGTATATACAGTGTGTGTGAAATAGAGATTGATTTGTACTTAAATCTGCTTTGAAAAGTGCAAAATGTCCATCATTTTACAACGTATTGTGTAGTTAGTTACAAAGTTGGTTGAATTGAGCCGGTTAGAGATGGGCTTCATTTTGAAAACTGGTTTTGGATTATCATGGTTATCAGACAACTTGTATTGCAACTTTTTTATTTTCATATCTTTTTTACTAAAAAGTTACATTGGCTAAATGACATTTTTATCCAAATAAAAGCTATGAAGGCTTTATTAACCAAGATAACTATAAATCTTTGAATACAAAATTGGTAATTATCATAAATGGATTTCAGAAATTTTTGTTAATTATAGACAGTGTTTTTAAAATTTTAATTTTATACACTCATTTTACTTGCTTCATTTGAATTAATTTATATGTCTTAACTTTTTCTAAACTCAAGAAATCTATGCGATGCACCTTTGGGTGACATTATTTGTGTTTTTGATGTATCCTTTGTAAACAAAGTATACATTAAAAGTTCTCTAGTTTGGCACTAAAATTTGGGTTGGGACCTTGAAATTTAAGCAGTAATTGAATTTCTTAATCGTGAATGATATTGGGACACAAGCAACATTGGCATTCATTTTATTTGAAAATTATCGAATGCTGCCTTTTGGTATCAAAAGAGTCTGAAAATAGGTGTGGCAGTTCATGAAACTGTTGAAAATAGTCGCCAATGCAACATTTTCATGTGTTTCCGTAGTGTGTGACATTGAGTTGAATGATTGTTTGTCATTAATTCTAATTGTTGGATTTGACACGTCTAGTATTGACTTCTGAAATTCGGTACAAGCTCCAACCTGGAACAAATCAAATTATTTTTCATTGTCCCAGTCTGAAGAGTTTTTACTGTATTAGTATTGTGTTTATTCCAGCTATTATTATTAACATTATTGCTATTCTGTTTTTCATCTTATTATTATCATGATTAATATTATTGTTATTGTTATTATTATACCTTTCTTAAAACTTGTGTGTCTCTGGTTGTAGCTTGCTGCAAATGGCATCATCTATTTGTGCGCTAACTTGGTGGGTGCCTACCACAAGTATTTGACAGATATCGCCCACAGGCGGACGTTCTTAGACACACGGAACTGCATCGAGTCGCGTATCAAGTTGGAGCATGAGCGAGAACAGCAGGTATGAAAAAATTATAGTTCGTTGAAATTTGTGTATAATTTTTGTTTTTTTGTCATTGGTTGATAAATCATGTAAAGCAACTGTATTGATTTATGTCGTTGAAATTTTTATGGAGAATCGTCACAAAAACGCTTTAAAATGTTTTTGCAATGAATTTGTTCATTACATAATGTAGTGATGTTCTTAGTTACTATGAACTTCATTAGTGTCGTGGATGCTAACTTGACTGTAGTAACATGTAGGATTTTATTTAAACAAATCCCTCTCAAGACTCTGCAATCGACAGACTACAATTTCTTAATTTGAAAAAATGTTATAATTTTATGCGTTTTCGCTTACCTATTTTGGGGTTTATTTAAGGTTTGCCCAGATTCAGTAACCGTAGATAATTATCCACAATTTGAACTTTGTAAGCCCTTCAAAACTTAAAGTGACATTTAATTATGCCTAACCTTCTGGCTTGCAAATTTCGTTACTCTATTTAACTCTACAGAAATGTTCTTTACTAATGCCATAGTCTCCATTCCTGAAGAAATTGATTTTTCAGCAAATGCACATTCTATCGTTTCCTACCCTTTGATGATGCTTGTCAGGTTTTTGCCATTTGCTCAAACTGGCAGCTTACAAAGAGCAGACACAAGTATTATTTAGCTGCTTTTCATACGGCTGGGGGTAAATACCATGGCCTCGATTTTTGTACTTTTTCATTTTGTCTTTAGTTTCATTGACGGGTTTGTCAGGTATTACATTTCCCTTGAGTGGCAAGAACTGAAATGGAAACCTGTCTGGCCATTGTCTTGTTGAATAGTACAGCTTACCATCAATCATTTAATTGGTTTTAATTAAGCAGTTGGCATAAAACTTAAAGTGACACATTTGAGGAGAAAAGTGTCTTATTGAGATTCGCCCCGCGGCAGCTTTGTACTCACGACTTTACCAGTAGCAGTCCAAAGGTTTGCTAGTGGAGATAAACCCCACACCGTTAGTAGCAGAGTATTTTAAGCGTATTTAGCTGATATAGTCACCGGCTTCAATTGCAGCGAAGGACTGGCAGTCAACAGCAAAACTGACGATTTGTAATAAAGTCACAAAACGCAGGATTTTGTTGTGTTATGGTACTGGTTGGTCAAAGCTAATAACAACTGTACCTTCCAGCAATAATCCCTAGAACTGAATGTGTCCCTTTAAGTTGGGCTTTTGCACACTCTCGAGGTGTTTATATTTGTGTTGTCTTTTTATTTTGTCTAGAAGCACATTTAATTTGGGTGTACAAGGACTAGGATATCAAAGTTTACACAGTGAAGGGGCAATTCATGCGTCTTGTTTAATTAAATTTGCCCAGACTGCCTTTTTGGTTGTTGAGTTTGGGGGAATACTAGTGGCTTTGAACCTGTCAACACCAAGTAACTCAAATATTCTTTTGAAAATTAGTTCATGTGCTGTTATGAGAAGAGAAGAATAAACTTTATTGAACTTGAAACTTTATTGAACTTTATTAAACTTTATTGAACTTGAAGGCCTCCGGCCCATCATACAATAATGTCAATATATATAAAAGAACAAAGCATAACTGAAATATATTTTTTAGTTCATCATCTATACTCAGTATATTTTTCTGGTTCGCCAGGCGTGCTGTAGGTATTTAGACAAGTTGAGCATTTTTGAGATGTCTTGCATTAGTCGTATGAATGTATAATATGAGCCGTTTTTGAATCCAGGAATGAACTTATTTGGCAAATCATCATATACAGGACAGTTTTTTATAAAATGGAACTTCCAAACTTTTGGCAAATCACACAATTTCTCAATTTTCTATCAATTTTATTGCTTCATGCGATACGGTACACTAGGAAGAATTATACTTTTACACAGCACATGTCTGTCACATCACGTGACCTATAGCTAGGTCTGAAAAGATCTTGATCGTTGGGACAGAAGTCTTTCCAACTTAACTATGGGTCAAGTGAAGTCACCGACATGTGGCGTGTTAGAAGACTAGTGATTCTTGCTGATAACACGTATTATTTCATGTTTTACTGTTTAATTTTTCGTTTTTCAAATGTATTCTGTACGTTATTGAGCATTAAAAAGGATTTGCGTAAAGTATTAGAATTCTGAAAAGCTACACAGCCATGTTGTTACAGCTCTTTTTAGCCTGAATACAGCGGTACCGACACGGATTTCTGGGCATACTTCATTAAACTGTTTAATATCGTATTTAAAAGAAGCAAGTGTTATTCATAGGATTAAGTAGTTGTAGAAGTACATGGTTGAGTTGCCTGAATGGAGACAAGACAATATTGGTGTTGTTAAAGCAGGAATAATAGTCTGTACATGGAACAGTCAGATTTAAGTGTCCTTTAAATTAGCTATCAATCACAGTCCTATGACATTGACAGTAAAAAGTATTGGTGGTGATCCACAAAAAATCATTGTTACTTGTTCACTGCATGTATCCATTTCAACTGAATGTGACATCTGTTTGGGTTAGTTTAGATATTGTACTGTTTTATCAAGACGTGAATCCTCTCGTTATTTACAGAAAAGCCCTCAAACATTTGAATCCCAAGCATTGGCCTATACTTTTGAAGTTTTCAATTTCCCTTTTAGTTTAACCTTTGCTCAGAATGTGTCCGAGGTGTGGAGGGTGTGACAAAATATTTCTTTCCTAGGACTTCTAAAGCATCGTGAAAAATTGTCTGGCTGTTCTAATTTTTCACCCAGTGAGGCAAAGTGTTTACCTAGCATTCTGATTTGTCTTGTGTTAAAGTCCCAAAAACACCAGCTGAGAATTCTTGGCAAACACTAAATAGTATCTCTGGAGGGGTAGCTCTTTCAGTAGAGGTAGTTGTGATGTGCCGTCCAGAAGGGTGACTTTCACATCCATTGACCATACAAAGGTGTCTTTTTTGACAAACAAAACTTCTCTTCAGAAAGGTGCCATTTCAGTTTAATTCCCTACAAAAGGTTCACTTCAGTTGTTTGAAACTCTTAAAAAATGTTCTTTTTTCCAGTAACATCAGAAGGGTTTTCAGAATGAGTATTATTTCAAAAGTGGATGCAATGATTTTTGACGTGGCATCACCTCGTGTATTGTTTCATGTTAAATGGTTTGAAACTCAGTTGTCCAGGAATCCCTATGAAGGGTTCGGGTTTATGAAAATGCGGGGTAAGCCCCTACAGGAGGGTGACATTTCTATTACAAAAACCCATGAAAGGATGACTTTTCACATAAAGACCCAATAAATGGGCTCCTTCTCCACTCTCTAGACAGGTGAGTATTCAAATTTTCCTGCTGCACTCTCGATCAAAAATGTAGTTGAGTGCACCCAGGTATAACATTCAAGTATTCAAGTTGTAGTCTTGACCATAAAGAAAGATACAGTTATATAACATTTGACTGTTATCATCTTGTGTGACTTCGAGAGAGAAGATTGTAGTTAAGACAGGATTTTTTGTAAACACCATATTTTTATGCGCCCACATATTTATATGTGGTCGCATATTGCCATCATCTCTGTCTGTCCGGGCGTCCATCGTCCGGTGTCTGACGTCCACAGCTGTATCTCCTAAACCCTTCACAGGATCTTGATGAGATTTGGCAGATGTGTTCCCATGAAGGTGACAACAGATGACAACGAATTTCGGACCTCTCCGTCTACCAGTGTGCCCCCTAGTGACAATTTTAATTTTTTACGCTTACCTCTGTAGATTTGGAAGTCCTCAACAGATTTTCATAAAATTTGGCAGTTAGACATCTATTAGTGGGATGATGCCATCCTCCCATTTTCAGACAGATTCGGGGTACTTTGCGCGACCTAGTGGCCATTTTTACTGTTTTCGAGTCTGTTTTTGGCGTCCACCGCTCTGTCAACCAAACCGCTCTAGGTATGATTTTGAAAGTTGGCATATATGTTCTTACTGTGAAGAGGGCGGCTAACGATGATTTTCCGATGACTTGAAATACTATGGCGCCTCCTAGTGGCAGTTTTGTTTGTTTTTGTGCCCATGGCTGTATCTCCTAAATGCTCCACAGGATATTTATTGAATTTTGCTGGTGTATTTATATGAAGTTGACTACAGAGGATGACGACTTTCGGACGGATCGGGCTACCGGTTTATCCCCTAGTGGCAATTTTAGTTTTTTACGTTTACATCTGTATCTTAAAGGATCGTCAATGGATTTTCATAAAATTTGGCAGTTGGGTGACGCTATCATCCAGTTTTCGGTAAAATTCGAGGCATTTTGCGCCATCTTGTGGCCATTTTTACTGTTTTTGAGTCTTGTGATTTGACGTATGCCTTTCTGTCAACCAAACCACTCTAAGGATGGTTGTGGAAATTGGTGTTTATGTTCCTAATGGGAAGAGGACGTCTGACGATGATTTTCCTACGACTTTATCTACTTTGTTGCCTCTTTGTGGCAGTTATGTTTTTTGCGCTTATAGCCTCTTAGCGGCTATTTAATTTTTTCTTTTTCCTCTCTTTTTTCTCAGAAGTTCCTTGACAGATTTTTATGAAATTTGGTAAATAACTTTGATGACACATACAAGTTTTCAGATGGATTCGACATATTTTGTGCCATCTGGTTGCAAATTTTTATGTTCCAAATAAACACCCCTAGAAGCACAACGTTAGCGGTGCATTCGTGGGCACATTTCAACGCTCCGCGTTGCTCATGTTTCTTAACTTTTGATTGTTTTGTATGAGTGGATGTTGGACCACCTCAATACTTGGTTGCCTTATTGTTTGTTTTAGGAGCACATTTTGCAAAGTTGCATACCAAGAAATTTAGTAAAAGAAATTGTGGGGGACTTAAAACTAAAAATGATGACCAAGGCCCCCAAGGTGTGTCTGTTCCGGGATTTGTATGTTCGCCAGTGTCATCCCGTCAGGTTTGTTAGAGGTCATACGTTGTGGTGGAGGGGGTCACCTTTGCTACCTGTTTTGTTGGCCTGACATGTGTCACTGTCGCTTGGGTTAATAGGGTGCAAGTGGGTATGACGTCACTGTGAGCTGACTCAGACTGGATATGCACTGTCTGTGCAACGTTAAAAAGTCATGAAGTTGTCAAAAACAGTGATTAGTGTCTGACGTGTGCCCACAAGTGTGTATGACCTGCTCGGGTTATATAGTGTGGAGGCAAAACATGTTGTGTTTACTGCTTGATTGCTATTTTGCTTGGGAGTTAATATTGGTCATATTTAGGCCAGATTTGTCACAGGTGTTGTTTGGTGCTAACATTGTTGTTGTCTTGAGTATCTGTTTTTGTTGTGGAGACTTACTTCAGTTTCGACTTGCTGCTTAAGGGTTCAAAGTGCAAATCGCTTGAACTGTTTCATCAAATAAATTGTGTTTATTTTGCGTAATGAATACATTTGTAACACAGCTACCCTGACTGTTGCAATTTACAGTTTTCAAACATTATACCAAATCAGAAATTGGTTAACATGCAGTTAAAAACAGGTGGCTTTATTTTAATAGCCATCTCATTAATTTATTTTTGTGATAGCTCAAGTTGTAGATTATAGTGTACTTTGTATTTCTAGTAAATTGCTTGGTGTAAACTGAAATTGGTTATAGATAAGGCAGTCTTAAAATCCGTAAGTGGCATTTCTTGAAGAGGACTTGTGAAAAACGTTTTATTTGCATATTTTTGTACTTAAAACTTAACTTTTCTTTTGGAAGGTTGAGTACGGTAAGTTGATCAAAGTAAAATTGCTAATTTTTATGTCTGAACTGCTGTAATATCATCAATATTAACCACCTTTTTGTCTTAGTTTAAAATCTTGATTTGAATTTGCTTATTAGAAGCCCGAGTTTCTGTTAAAAGCACCACGGTGATGTCTTGTGTTGTTTTACAATTCAACGTACTGTACGCGATTTAACATAGTGGCAGTATTTATTGTTTTCTATTTTTTTTTTGGCATCCGTCTCATTATCTGGATGGCTTCAATTACTGTGGAACCCCTTAGTGGCCGGTGTTTTTTCTCGCCCGTGCCTGTATCCTAAACCTCTTGCGAGATCTGTGTTATATTTGACTGGTGTATTTCTAGGAACGTGACAATGGGTGATGCCGACTTTCGGATGAATCCAATTACCATTGTGTCCCCTATTGGTAATTTTATTGTGTGACATTTTCCTCCATATCTTCGAAGTTCCTTGACAGTTTTCAAGAAATATGGCACCTAATTATATTTGTATGGATTTGACCTGCTCTGTGCCATCCAGTGGCCATTTTTTTAGTCTGGCTTTTGGCGTCTGCCTCTCTATTGGCCAAATCATACTAAGGATCATTATGAAAATTGGCAAATGTGTTCCTAATGAGTGCGTGGCTGATGATGATATTTTAACAGGTTCTGCTGTGGTTTCTTTTTATGACAATTTCATTTTTTCTCCTGTGGCTCAATACAGGTTCCTTGAGGGATCTTCATGAAATTTGTATGTTACTTCTAATTTGGGAAGAGTACAATTGACGTGGATTTTGGGACAAATCTGACTACTGCAGAGCTGCCTGGTGGTAATTTTTGTTTTTCATTGCATTTGCCTTGATGTCTAACTAGTTCCTTCATTTTAACAATGTTGCCCCCGCCCCCCTTTGGCTTTTCCATGTTTTTGACCTTTGTTATCTGTCTCCCAATCTTTCAAACTTTTTGAGGAATCGTGAATCATAATGAAAGGTGACAAGTGTGTTACTATTGTGGAGAGCATTTCTGACTTGCTTTGAATCTCCTAGAGACTATTATTCAGTTTTCTAGCGCTGCTCTGTTTAGTGGGCATGTTTGAAGTGATCATCACTTGCATTTGCGCTGTATGTGATGCACTCATGGATACATACGAACGGCTCCGCTTTGCTCTTGTTTCAGATGGTCCACAACATTTACTAATTGTGTTTACAGTGTTATTGCCGCTAGGTTCATGTAACCTGAGTGTTAATGTCATTAGTGAGGCCATCCTAATGAATACGCCCTTTCTGCGGAAACATTCATTGACTTAATTCAAGCCAGGGAATGTTTAACATTGCCAACCAGTGTAAATCTCTGATAAGGGCCAAGTAGTCAGACTTATGAGAATAACTGCCACCGATCACCCCCAGAGTGTTGGTTCCTATTGAAACATTACAACTAACTCACGTTTGGTCCGTATTCCAGATAAAACCAGTTTTCAGAGGCCGGATGTCAATCTTTTTTTTGTTAATCGCCAGGTTCTGTCTTTTATTTGATGTTACTACACAAATGCCAATTATCTCCCAGGCTGAATGAATACAGTAACATATACATGTATTGACTCAAAACTGTTGTCAACGAATAAAAATCCATTGCAGCATTTTGGCCAATTTTTTTCATATTTCTTCTGCGAAAGAAAGATTCTACACTAACTTTTCACGAGGAATTCAATTTCAGAAGCTAAACACTTTAAAAAATTACCAATTTCTGTCCTTGACATTTCAATTTATTTCAGCCAGTATTTTATTGCCGTGAATGCAGTAATTGCCCTGTGCAACAATGGAGCTTAGATCAACTTTCGTTACATCAAGGGCGGACGGCTTTAGCGGTTTTCCCATTTCATGTAGAGAAGCATTGTCCATCTACAAGATACCACTGAACGGCCTTTTTCCTAATGAGAGGAAAACTTTCAATTGCTTGAATTGTAAAGTGACCAAGCTGACATAAATGTTGCATTTTTATGTTTCACACCAAGGTTCCAGAGAATCCAGACAACCATTTCTTTATGTTTCAAACATAGTTAAAATACTAATTGAACTGATTTTAAACGATCCAAGTATTAGAGGAATTTTTGCCATGTTAACTGGTAGTGTGTAAGAACTTCTCAGCAGCAAAAGTCATTGTAGTGAACCGATCTTTGCTATTCATTAACACTGATTAAATTTATGAATTTATGCTCAAAACAAATTTGAATTCTCTTATTGGTGGTAGTGTATATTTTTAGTGTTTTTCAAGAAGTTTGCACCCAGGCAGAGTTGTAATTCTTCTGCACAAAAATAATTGCCAAAATTATCATTTTCCCAGTTTTCAAAGACTGGTTACTTTGCCGATTGCAAATAACAGTTGTTTTAGGACATCAACACAGTGCAAAACCATGCTGGTGTTAGACTAAAAAAATTCTTTGTTTTTGTTGACAAAGTAGAATTTCACCATATTTTGTGCTAAATAGACAAAGAATTAACACAATGCCCAATTAACCCTTGACTAAGCAATGTGGGGTTGAGATGCATCAAGCCCTGCCAGTTGTTTAATTTAACAGGTGTAAAGCTTCCCCACTTGTAGGCTATCTGTTTGAGACATCAACAAGAAGATGCTTTGCTCATAATGGGTGTCCCCAGATGACACATGATGACGTAGCCCCATGATGCACTATAGTGGTGACCAGTCACTCATGACTTCTGGTGGTCTCTAGTGAGAGGAGGAAGAATTTAACTTACTGGTGAATTGCCTAGTTTGTCCCCTGATGATGACTCCATTAGAAAATGCATTACCCATTTGTATAGCCAGGTGATAGCTGTAATTATTATACATCCCACATGAATTGGTGAGTGATGGAGGGGAAACATTGCTGATTGGCAGTGCAGTACTCACATCAAGGGTTACAGTTTATTGTCCACTGACAACAGATATGTAACAGTTATGGAGCTAATTCAAGTTAACTTGATAAATGGTGCAGAAGTTTGTCCGGTTTTTCAAAGTCATGGCAACAAACTAGAAAGAAACTAGGCATGGGCTACTAAATCTTGGTTAGCTGAAACTTCAGTCAAAATTTTGTTTGCTGGTTTTTGACATGGAGATATCACCGCACATCAACTTTAAAACCACATCATTGAAGTACAACTCTGAAGGAAATTTGGTCAAATTCTCTGGGCAGACATTTTCAACCATGTTATCCGTTTGCCAGAGGATCCCATTCATAGTGGACTATGACACATAAACTGCTGGCATTATGGTAAACATTTTTCAGTTTGCGACACCATATGGTGCACCAGTGGATAAGCGGAATATTTAATTATGTCACATTTTCCCCGCAAAATGTTAACAGGGGCTTTACTACATAGCTGTTGTCGAGCTACGTTTGGTTAACTTCTGGTTGTTTGTAGCAGTGCAGTATGCCTATCTAGGAATGGACATCCGGCCATCAATTTTAGGATTTGCTTTTATCCCAAATTGAAGAACTTTTACCACAAGTCTGCCAGACCTTTATTCATATTGTCCACTGCTGCCCAAGTGCCTTGTTCTGCTTTAACAAGTGTTAATCTGCCACCTGGTGGCCATTTTTGCTTAGTGTCTTTACTAACTTCCAGGAAGAGCTGTTGCTTAGCGTTCTCCCGGTACACCTGGCGTTTGAGATGAAGAATCAGATGATGCGTAAAATCAAACAATCCAGCCATGACTTCCTGCAAGTTCGCCGCCATACATCTACCACACGCTTTCATGAGCTTTATGTAAAAAGCCATAGCAACGTCAGGTACACGGGGCTTGTTAACAAGAGGTGGGAGGGATGCAGAATGACATTGCTTGCTTTCACTGTTTATTGTTAGGTTGTATGTAGGACCTTATTGACAAGTCATAGAATTTACTTCAAGAAAAGATTTTTACTTTATATCTATCTGCCATTGATTGGGTCACATGACCATGTCATTCTACTAAAACTTAGCAAAACGGAAAGGTGTAACAGTACTGTTCATTAGCAAAGCAATGTAATCAATAAACGTCTGATTCACCAAAGTTCTTTTAAAACGCTGGTACGGTTTTCTCAAGTTATTGTTTTGTTTGTTTTATGCAACTCATTAAAAGAAATTTTAATAGCTCTTCATGCAAAAGTGGGTCAATTAAAAAAATTCTTAACAGGAGAACAGAGCATTAAGCATAGTATCGGAAAGTTTTGTGTGAATCTGATCGGCCATTTCTGAGGTATGATGTTTCAAAGCTAGTAACCAGTTCCTTAGTTCAGACAAATTTGGGCATTTTTCTAGGTTCTTACATAACCTTATGGTTTTTCTGAGGTGCCAAGATGTGCCATGGTGATTTAAAATCTTGTGAACTTCCAGTTGTACTGTCGCCAGTGTTTAGGTTGCAAGCGTTGGCAATACCAAAACCTTGTCGGTACAAACCTCTGTTAGAGCGAGTTTGTGTTCTTGGTCCAGTTATTGTCCTATGAAAACATTTATCATTTCAAGCATCATGACTCAAAGTTTAAAAAATCTAGTGGGGGCATTTGCAGGTGGAAAAGCTATTTGATCAAAAACAGACCTTTTGACTAAAATGTGTCTTCTGAGTGTTCTCTAATTGGAACATTATATCATGGTATGTCTTTTGAAATGGTTTAATTTAGGTAAGCATAGCTTGTAAAGGTTGTTTATCAAAGGAACTGGTTAATGTTTTGTGGAAGGGTCATTTCCTTATCTTAATCAGCACATTTTATGAAACTCATAGAACAGGCTTAAATTTTTCCGTGTCTTAATAGCAGTTTGCTTCTATGGTAAACAGGAAGTCAGATCACCATCGAGTGACGTGAAATGGCCCTGTTTGGAAGGGTTAGCCAACCATGTCAAAATGGACGCCCTTTTTACCAGCCAATTCCCTTTACTGTCTTGGTATGGAAGGGTTTGAGAATATTTTATGCAGTTGAGTGACTCGGTTCGTAATTTTTTATTGTGATTAAGGAGATGTGTCCTTAAAAGATTTCCCCTAGTCTTCCGGGTGACATGGAGAAAAGAGAAAAGTGTGTGTATAATGAGTTAGGTGTGCTACTTTTGTGTAGAAAAAAGTTAAATTGATAATTGTTTTCAGAAAAATGAGGTAAAGTTGTCCCCTACATGACAATAAATCATCAATTAACCTTTTTCAATGGAAAAGTTAACTAAAATGAAACATTTTGATGTGGAATTCATTTGTGTCAACTTGAAATATTCACAATTTGCTCTTATCATTTGTGAATTTTATTCATTCAAGTACTATATCTTCAACCAGTCTCCGAGCCATATGGCAATGCACAGTACTTCAACATTTTTGATCAATTTACATCCAAAATTTTTTCAGGATTTATTTTCGGTTGATCATGGTTGTTTTGGAAATTTAATGTTAATGTGCTATTTGAAGTATTTTTTGTTGTGAATGGGCTTTTTTTTGCTCACGCATTGGCAAAGTTACTATTTTTAGAGGGGGCAAGTGTGGCCTAGAGGGATAAGTGTCCATTTCCTTTATTCAAGGACGTGGATTCAAGTCCCACTGGGGCACACTGCTAGACCCTTCAATCAAGTCTCTAGCTCCTCAGCTAGGTTGTAACTATATATTAGTAGAGCATAAAAATAGTTCCAGGTGATCAGTTCAATGGGCTCACCAGAGCAGCCTGCAATTATTTTATTATTAATTTATTTATCCACATGACTATCTGCCTCTTGACCTCATGATTTTGCAATAAGTCAGAGTTGTTTAATTTTGTTCTCATCTGGACTGTGTTATTTCAGTATTCTGTACGCTGATATAGTCAACTTCACTCCACTAGCTTCAGAATGTACAGCTGGTGAACTTGTCAAGATGTTAAATGAACTTTTTGGCACATTCGATAAGATAGGACAGGTAAGTGTCAAAAGGCAAAGATATATGTTTTACGAAGCTTGTGCCCTCTTCTCGATGTTTTTAAAAATTAGAGCATTCAGGCATCATTTATAATTGTAAAAACTCTCCAGTTAATTTTGGACTCACTATGCCGCTTACTTTTGTCCGTAATTGGTGAGATTTTAGTAGCTGATTTCAGGTGAATTGTAGTCGAAAACCAATTCCAGTGCTCATTTTTTGCAATTATCTGCTATCTCATTTCCTGTTGCCACAAAATTAGAATTTTCGAAGGTAGGAGTATGCTGTCATGAAAAGCAACCGATTATTAATCAGTTGCGAGGAAAGATCCTAGTAGGCTTTTTCTCACTTAGTTAAGTATCCAGTCCTTGTTTTAACATTTCAGATGTTCTGGGTACGTCATGTAAACTGCATGAAAAACATTTGGTAAATGCAAGTAAACTGGTGTGCCCGTAACAATTCCACCGGTTTTGCCCGAAGGCATGTAAACAAGGTTAAGCAAGGTTTGAAATGCCATGACTTGCTGAGTTAATGAGTAAAAAAAATCATGCATCATTTCTGCTTGTCTCGGTCGATTTACTTTTTAAAAAATAAGCAACTAAAATAGATACTACACCACCGACTTGATTTTTCAAGAAAAAATGTAAATCAATCAATACGCTTTTTAGTCTTTATCTCATTCTTGTCTGGCAATGAAGTGATTGTATCTTTGGCAGGAGAATGACTGTATGAGGATAAAGATCCTGGGTGATTGTTACTACTGTGTCTCGGGCCTGCCTGTGTCACGACCCAGCCATGCACTCAACTGTGTCAAGATGGGGCTCAAGATGATTGACGCTATCAGGTAGGAACTTGTAATCAGTATGTGGTGATGCTGTTTGTGACAATGAGTAGTACTGTAGTGATAATGTCATCAGTTTTTGTGACTTCATTAAAGGCATTTGTGTTGTCTGCGGGGACTCCTTGGTTATGAGAAGGAAACTCTTTATACTGCTCACAGTAATAGTGCATCTTCTATAATATTAATATGAGGGCCCTGATCGACGGGACTCTTTAGGTGGGGGCCCTCCGTATTATATAGGGGACCCCTCTTCCAAGGCCGGAAAATACATTTGTGCTTATGTCCCTTTTATAAGAATAGGTTATTTAAAATAATTAACTGTTAACAGTTTGCAAGGCTTAACTGGTTGTTCAAACGTTTCAAGAGGAACATGAAAGGATGGGAACGGAATGTTATTTTCGTTGTTAAGTTATACAGATTATTCTCTTTCTTAAGCTAGCGCCCATTTTCGCTGGTGATTTAGAACACTCAATTGTTTACAGGGAGGTGAGAGAGGCGACTGGTTGTAATGTTGACATGCGTATAGGCATCCACACTGGCAATGTGCTGTGTGGAGTGCTGGGGCTGAGGAAATGGCAGTATGATGTCTGGTCAGATGACGTCACCATAGCCAATCACATGGAGGCTGGCGGGGTACCTGGGTAAGACCTGTTGATACATTGACTGACATTTCATCGACAAGCATGGAATACTGCCTTCAAGCAGTTGTATTTCAGTTCTCTATTTTCAAATTTCAAGAATGGGACTTAAAACTACATAACTGATTGTTGTGTTACATGCATGGAAATCCTTGGAAATCAAGATCACAGTAAAAGGTTATTTTATCTTAAAGGCTGTCTTGAAATTTTTTGTGACAGGACTTGTGGTAAAATGTCACTAATTGAGTCCCACAGTATGGCGGACTAATCAGATTTCTTTTTCTCATTTTTTCTTGAAAGGTAAATTAGTCAAATGAATGCTTTCTATGTTCAAGCTCTGTGCCTCGGCTACCACTAGATAATATTTTTCATGTCGTGAACACATCCACTAAAACAAGAAACTGTAGGAACACTGCATTTATCCACCTGCACTCTTATCAGGCTTCTATTGTGAGTCAGCATGCGTGAATAATTGGCTGATAAGCCACCTCTGGAACTACTTTGGGCTGAATGGATGACCAGGCCATAAAATGATAATTAGCCAAGACCAGTTACTATAATGCAACAAAGAACAAATAATAATGTCTTGCATCACCTAGCCTTGGTGGAAAGCT